>OZ037770.1:7112928-7117928 GCA_964035545.1 Bugula neritina
AGAGAGCGGGAGGCTGCGGCCCCCGCCCGACTACGCGCGCACAAACGCAACGGAGCGGACGTGCGACGCGGCGCGCCCCCGCGGGGGAAGACGCCGCGCGCACGCCGCCGGTGCGCCGATCGCGGCGCGCGCGCTCCCCGCCCGGCCACGGCCGGCGCGCGGCGAGCGTGGCGCGCGCGCTATCTGGTTGATCCTGCCAGTAATCATATGCTTGTCTCAAAGATTAAGCCATGCATGTCTAAGTACAAGCCGCGTACGCGGCGAGACTGCGGACGGCTCATTAAATCGGTTATGAATCCACTGGGGCCAGACTCACCCGTGGATAACGTGCGGTAACTCCGGTGCTAATACATGCAACAAGGCTCCGACCCCGTCCTCGGGCGGGGGAAGGGCGCACTTATTAGGCGAAAACCAATGGCTCGGCCTCGCGCCGAGCGTTGGTGGACGACACCCGAGTAATTGCCGCCGATCGCACGGCCTCGGCGCCGGCGACGCCTTCACTGAGTTTCTGATCTATCATGCTGTCGACGGTTGGTGCTATGCCAACCGTGGCGTTGACGGATAACAGAGAATCTGGGTTCGATTCTGGAGAGGCCGCATGAGAAACGGCGACCACTTCCAAGGAAGGCAGCAGGCACGCAAATTACCCACTTCGGACACCGAGAGGTAGTGACGAACAATACCGATGCGGCGCACTTACGTGTCGCCGTAATCGGAATGAGTACACTTCAAATCCTTTAACGAGGATCCACTTGAGGGCAAGCCTGGTGCCAGCAGCCGCGGTAATTCCAGCTCAAGCAGCGTATATTTATATTGCTGCGTTTAAAAAGCTCGTAGTTGAAACGTCAGACGCGGGAGGGCGGACGGCCGTACCGGTCGCACTCGCCCGACCGAGCCAGGCGCGGAGGGCGCGCGTCGCTTGCACTTTGCCGTGTGAGCGCGCCGCCGCTGCACGTTCACCTTGAAGAAATTGAACCGCTTAGAGGGGGCGAGCAGCTTGAACAGCTCAGCATGGTATGATGGAACATGGGCTCGTACTCATTTTGTTGGTTAGAGAGTCGGCGAGCCAATGATTAACAGGGACTGCCGGGGGCATTAGTACTCGGACGGGAGAGGTGAAATTCAAGGATCGTCCGAAGACTCCCTACTGCGAAAGCATTTGCCAAGAATGTTTTCATTAATCAAGAACGAAAGTCAGAGGTGCGAAGGCGATCAGATACCGCCGTAGTTCTGACCGTAAACGTTGCCGCCTGGCAATTGGGCGCACTTCTGTCGAAGTTGCCGCCAGCAGTATTGCCCGGGAAACCAAAGTCATTGGGTTCCGGGGGGAGTATGGTTGCAAAGCTGAAACTTAAAGGAATTGACGGAAGGGCACCACCAGGAGTGGAGCCTGCGGCTTAATTTGACTCAACACGGGAAACCTCACCCGGCCCGAACACTGTTATGACAGACAGGTTGAGAGCTCTTTCTCGATTCAGTGGATGGTGGTGCATGGCCGTTCTTAGTTCGTGGAGCGATTTGTCTGGTTAATTCCGATAACGAACGAGATTCTTGCCTGCTAAATAGACGGCGCCGCCTCAGCACGGCGACCGATCGCTTCTTAGAGGGACAAGCGGCTTTTAGCCGCGTGAAGCAGAGAGCAATAACAGGTCAGTGATGCCCTCAGATGTTCGGGGCCGCACGCGCGCTACACTGTTTGCATCAGCGTGTTTCTCCCGCGCCGATGGGCGCGGGCAACCCGTTGAACCGCAAACGTGCTAGGGATCGGAGATTGCAATTGTTCTCCGTCAACGAGGAATTCCTTGTACTGGCGAGTCATCAGCTCGCGGGGAATCTGTCCCTGCCCTTTGTACACACCGCCCGTCGCTACTACCGATTGAGTGGTTTAGTGAGGCTCACGGACTGCGAGCTGCTCCAGGCGGCTTCGGCCGTCACGGCGCAGCGAGCGGAAAGTGAGACGAACTTGATCACTTCTAGGAAGTAAAAGTCGTAACAAGGTTTTCGTAGGTGAACCTGCGTAAGGATCATTGAGGTATAGCAGAACTGACGTCGGTCGCGCCGCCTGAGCAACGGACGCGACCGGACGAAACAGAGTTGACGAACCGATCGATGAGGAGGTGTAGATTGGCCTGTGTGGCACAGATGTGACGTCGAGCGCGCCGCCTGGGAAACGGCGTGGCCGGACGCACAGAGTCGGCACCGAAAGAGTGCGCGACAGTTGTTGCTTTTTGATCTCTCTCCAAGGATCGTTGAGGTGTAGAGTGGCCTGTGTGGCACAGAAGTGACGTCGAGCGCGCCGCTTGAGCAACGGCGTGGCCGGACGCACAGAGTCGGCACCGAAAGAGTGCGCGACGGTTAACGGAATTGACGGCTAATGGAATTGACGGTTGGTTCTGACGCGCGCGGGTTATGGCGTATATGGCAGACGCGCGCGCGTACAGAACAATAAACGGCAGCGGCTTTTTGATCCTTCGATAGAGTGTTGGGTCTGTGTCGGTTCACTTGGGTATGCACAGAGATCAGCACGACCGCCGGGCGCGCGCGACTTAGGTTGCGCGCGGCCGACGCCTGGGCCGCGACGGATCGCCCGCCGACCTCCCCCGCGGAGAGGACGGCCGGGCTCGAGCCGCCGGCCCGTGACCGTTGCACCGAGCGGCCAGCTGGCAACTGGCCGCGCGCGCGGGGTGCGTACGACTCGTCGGGTACCGCCGGCAGGCGGGCCCGTCGGACCGTAAAGCCGGCGCCGATCGGCGCCGGTTACCGCTCAAAGAGCTCGCCGACGGCATCGTTCGGTTGCGCGCGCGCCCCTGGCGCGCGCGCGCCGTCCCGGTGCGGGCGAGCCGCCTCAGGTCACGCCGCACACGTACCGATTGCGAGCGCCGGCTCCGCGTTAGGGGATTGGTTCACCTCGACACGCGGAGACCGACGCGAACCGCCGGGCGCGCGCGACTCAGGTCGCGCGCGGCCGACGCCCGGGCCGCGACGGTTCGCCCGCCGACCTCCCCCGCGGAGGAACGGCCGGAGTCGAGCCGCCGGCCCCTAAACCGCCGCCCCTGCCAGTGGGCGAGCGCCCGGGCCGCGACGGTTCGCCCGCCGACCTCCCCCGCGGAGGAACGGCCGGAGTCGAGCCGCCGGCCCCTAAACCGCCGCCCCTACCAGTGGGCGAGCGCCCGGGCCGCGACGGTTCGCCCGCCGACCTCCCCCGCGGAGGAACGGCCGGAGTCGAGCCGCCGGCCCCTAAACCGCCGCCCCTACCAGTGGGCGAGCGCCCGGGCCGCGACGGTTCGCCCGCCGACCTCCCCCGCGGAGTAACGGCCGGAGTCGAGCCGCCGGCCCCTAAACCGCCGCCCCTACCAGTGGGCGAGCGCCCGGGCCGCGACGGTTCGCCCGCCGACCTCCCCCGCGGAGGAACGGCCGGAGTCGAGCCGCCGGCCCCTGAACCGCCGCCCCTACCAGTGGGCGAGCGCCCGGGCCGCGACGGTTCGCCCGCCGACCTCCCCCGCGGAGGAACGGCCGGAGTCGAGCCGCCGGCCCCTAAACCGCCGCCCCTACCAGTGGGCGAGCGCCCGGGCCGCGACGGTTCGCCCGCCGACCTCCCCCGCGGAGGAACGGCCGGAGTCGAGCCGCCGGCCCCTAAACCGCCGCCCCTACCAGTGGGCGAGCGCCCGGGCCGCGACGGTTCGCCCGCCGACCTCTTCCGCGGAGAGGACGGCCGGAGTCGAGCCGCCGGCCCGTGACCGTTGCACCGGGCGGCCAGTTAGCCACTGGCCGCGCGCGCGGGGTGCGTACGACTCGTCGGGTACCGCCGGCAGGCGGGCCCGTCGGACCGTAAAGCCGGCGCCGATCGGCGCCGGTTACCGCTCAAAGAGCTCGCCGACGGCATCGTTCGGATGCGCGCGCGCCACTGGCGCGCGCGCGCCGTCCCGGTGCGGGCGAGCCGCCCCAGGTCACGCACTTGTACCGCAGACCGAAGCCAGGACCGAGCGAGGGCCCGCACCGCCGCCCCTGCCAGGGCGAGCGCGCGGGTCGACGCAAACCTCAAAGGCACAGCCCCGACTGTGCAAGGGACAACTCTGAGCGGTGGATCACTCGGCTCGCACGTCGATGAAGAGCGCAGCCAGCTGCGTTATGCAATGTGAACTGCAGGACACATCGATCATCGGCATCTTGAACGCACATTGTGGCCCCGGGTCATCCCGGGGCCGCGCCCGTCTGAGGGTCGTCATTCGCTGACAACCGCGTGGCCGCCGCCGCCTCCGCGAGGAGGCGCGCGCGCGACCTCGCGCCCTGGGTCGACGGGGCGCTCGTCCGCCACTCGGCGGTCGACGCGCCGCCGCGTCCCCAAGTGCAGCCGGCCGAGCGCGCGCGACGCGCTCGGCCCGAGCAGCCCCCCCGCCAATGGCCGTAGCTGGGGGTCAGCCTGTCGCCGCCGGGCGTATTAGGTTCCGCGAGGCGCCCGCGTCGCGGGGCGCCCCGGAGCCGATGACGCGCCACGGATGCACGCGCGCACCGACAGGTTGGCCGGCCGAGGCACGCGCACGCACGTGCCGCCGCTGGACGCGGCAGGGGAGGAGCCGTCTCTCGCGCGCGCGCTTGGCGCGCGCGTGTCAGAACGACCTCAGATCGGACGCGACTACCCGCTGAACTTAAGCATATCAGTAAGCGGAGGAAAAGAAACTAACTAGGATTCCCCGAGTAACGGCGAGTGAAAGGGGAGAAGCCCAGCGCCGAAGCCCGCGGCCCCCGGTCGCAGTGCAATGTGGCGTTTCGGTGGCGGCTCGCCGCGCCGACCTCGGCACGAGTACTCCTGAAAGGGTCCGCCCGCAGCGGGTGTCAGGCCTCTACTTGCCGAACGGTCGCGCGCGGCCCGTCGTTCATCGCGGAGTCGGGTTGCTTGAGAGTGCAGCCCAAAGTGGGTGGTAAGCTCCATCTAAGGCTAAATACCTAGTGCGAGACCGATAGCAAACAAGTACCGTGAGGGAAAGTTGCAAAGAACTTTG
>OZ037770.1:7122928-7130428 GCA_964035545.1 Bugula neritina
CAGAGTAGGGCGACGAGGACGACGACGGGTGCGCGGCGACGACAGAGTAGGGCGACGAGGACGACGACGGGTGCGCGGCGACGACAGAGTAGGGCGACGAGGACGACGACGGGTGCGCGGCGACGACAGAGTAGGGCGACGACGGGTGCGCGGCGACGACAGAGTAAGGCGACGAGGACGACGACGGGTGCGGGGCGACGGTAGAGCGCGCGACGACGGGTGCGCGGCGACGACAGAGTAGAGCGACGTCGACGACGAGCGGTCGACGGCGACGACGACGACCGGTAGACGGCGGGAGTAGCGCGCGCGACGACCGAGTAACCTGACAGCAACGAGCGGCAGACAGCGCGCGCGCGTCGGAGCGCGCGCTATCGAGAGCGCGCGCGTCCGCGACGACGACGACAGCGGGAGTAGCGCGCGCGCGCGACGACCGAGTAGAGCGACGACGACGACGACGACGACGACCGGTAGAGGGCGGGAGTAGCGCGCGCGACGACCGAGTAACCTGACAGCAACGAGCGGCAGACAGCGCGCGCGCGTCGGAGCGCGCGCTATCGAGAGCGCGCGCGTCCGCGACGACGACGACAGACAGCGGGAGTAGCGCGCGCGCGCGACGACCGAGTAGAGCGACGACGACGACGACGACGACGACCGGTAGAGGGCGGGAGTAGCGCGCGCGACGACCGAGTAACCTGACAGCAACGAGCGGCAGACAGCGCGCGCGCGTCGGAGCGCGCGCTATCGAGCGCGCGCGTCCGCGACGACGACGACAGACAGCGGGAGTAGCGCGCGCGCGCGACGACCGAGTAGAGCGACGACGACGACGACGACGACGACCGGTAGAGGGCGGGAGTAGCGCGCGCGACGACCGAGTAACCTGACAGCAACGAGCGGCAGACAGCGCGCGCGCGTCGGAGCGCGCGCTATCGAGCGCGCGCGTCCGCGACGACGACAGACAGCGGGAGTAGCGCGCGCGCGCGACGACCGAGTAGGGCGACGACGACGACGACCGGTAGACGGCGGGAGTAGCGCGCGCGACGACCGAGTAACCTGACAGCAACGAGCGGCAGACTGCGCGCGCGCGTTCGAGAGCGCGCGTTCGAGCGCGCGCGTTCGAGCGCGCGCGATCGAGCGCGCGCGTCCGCGACGACGACGACAGACAGCGGGAGTAGCGCGCGCGCGCGACGACCGAGTAGAGCGACGACGACGACGACGACGACGACCGGTAGAGGGCGGGAGTAGCGCGCGCGACGACCGAGTAACCTGACAGCAACGAGCGGCAGACAGCGCGCGCGCGTCGGAGCGCGCGCTATCGAGCGCGCGCGTCCGCGACGACGACAGACAGCGGGAGTAGCGCGCGCGCGCGACGACCGAGTAGGGCGACGACGACGACGACCGGTAGACGGCGGGAGTAGCGCGCGCGACGACCGAGTAACCTGACAGCAACGAGCGGCAGACTGCGCGCGCGCGTTCGAGAGCGCGCGTTCGAGCGCGCGCGTTCGAGCGCGCGCGATCGAGCGCGCGCGTCCGCGACGACGACGACAGACAGCGGGAGTAGCGCGCGACGACCGAGTAGAGCGACGACGACGACGACGACGACGACGACCGGTAGAGGGCGGGAGTAGCGCGCGCGACGACCGAGTAACCTGACAGCAACGAGCGGCAGACAGCGCGCGCGCGTCGGAGCGCGCGCTATCGAGCGCGCGCGTCCGCGACGACGACGACAGACAGCGGGAGTAGCGCGCGCGCGCGACGACCGAGTAGAGCGACGACGACGACGACGACGACGACCGGTAGAGGGCGGGAGTAGCGCGCGCGACGACCGAGTAACCTGACAGCAACGAGCGGCAGACAGCGCGCGCGCGTCGGAGCGCGCGCTATCGAGCGCGCGCGTCCGCGACGACGACAGACAGCGGGAGTAGCGCGCGCGCGCGACGACCGAGTAGGGCGACGACGACGACGACCGGTAGACGGCGGGAGTAGCGCGCGCGACGACCGAGTAACCTGACAGCAACGAGCGGCAGACTGCGCGCGCGCGTTCGAGAGCGCGCGTTCGAGCGCGCGCGTTCGAGCGCGCGCGATCGAGCGCGCGCGTCCGCGACGACGACGACGACGACAGACAGCGGGAGTAGCGCGCGCGCGCGACGACCGAGTAGAGCGACGACGACGACGACGACGACGACGACGACCGGTAGACGGCGGGAGTAGCGCGCGCGACGACCGAGTAACCTGACAGCAACGAGCGGCAGACAGCGCGCGCGCGTCGGAGCGCGCGCTATCGAGCGCGCGCGTCCGCGACGACGACAGACAGCGGGAGTAGCGCGCGCGCGCGACGACCGAGTAGGGCGACGACGACGACGACCGGTAGACGGCGGGAGTAGCGCGCGCGACGACCGAGTAACCTGACAGCAACGAGCGGCAGACAGCGCGCGCGCGCGTTCGAGCGCGCGCGTTCGAGCGCGCGCGATCGAGCGCGCGCGTCCGCGACGTAGTCGCGCGGCCACCGCCCGAGGACTCGCCCGCGGCCGACGACTTCTTTGCTCCAGGCGAGCGCACTCGCCTGCCGCAGAGCCCGGCGCGCGCCGCTCGGCCGGAAAAGCCGGAAAAATTTCGCCGGACCGTCTCACCGCCGACTTCTCCACGCAACTATAGGTAGCGGTCGCTCGCCGAAGGCGGGCGACCGTCGGACCGTCTCACCGCCGACTTTTCCGCGCAACTATAGGGAGCGGCCGAGCGGCCGCCGACGGCTAGCCGCGCGCCCGGCCGACCGTCTGGCCGCCGACTTCTCCGCGCAACTGTAGGGAGCGGCCGAGCGGCCGCCGACGGCCAGCCGCGCGCTCGGCCGACCGTTTGGCCGCCGAAGACCGCGCGCAACTATAGGCGGGCGCTACGCGCGCCCGCGTCCCAGACTACAAGCGAGGCGGCCGCTCGACGTCGCGGAGTTGCACCTGGTGCGCCGCACGCCGAAGCCATTCAGCCTGCAGCCTGTACTGAGCGCTGGCCCGGCCGCCGCGCCTCGCGCGCGCGCGGCCGGGCGACTCGAGACCGGGTCGGGACAGTCGCTGCCGTCGCACGGCGACTGCCGAGTTTGAGGGAGCCGGCCCGCGCGCCGGCTCCGCTCGCCGTTGAGGTGATTGCGCCGAGGAGAGAGAGCGGTTGGAGAGAAAGACGCGGCACGTGAACGCCGACGGTCGGAGCGCGCACGCCGACCGCCGGGCCGCGCACATCGGTTGCGGCGTAGTAGTCGGAGAGAGCGGGAGGTGGTGGCCCCGCGCGGCCGCGCGTAGTGACGGAGAGCGGGGAGTGGTGCCCCCGCCCGGCTACGCGCGGCCGGAGAGAGAGAGAGAGAGAGCGGGAGGTGGTTGGCCCCGCTCGGCCGCGCGCAGTGTCAGAGAGCGGGAAGTGACGACCCCCGCCCGGCTACGCGCGGCCAGAGAGAGAGCGGGAGGCTGCGGCCCCCGCCCGACTACGCGCGCACAAACGCAACGGAGCGGACGTGCGACGCGGCGCGCCCCCGCGGGGGAAGACGCCGCGCGCACGCCGCCAGTGCGCCGATCGCGGCGCGCGCGCTCCCCGCCCGGCCACGGCCGGCGCGCGGCGAGCGTGGCGCGCGCGCTATCTGGTTGATCCTGCCAGTAATCATATGCTTGTCTCAAAGATTAAGCCATGCATGTCTAAGTACAAGCCGCGTACGCGGCGAGACTGCGGACGGCTCATTAAATCGGTTATGAATCCACTGGGGCCAGACTCACCCGTGGATAACGTGCGGTAACTCCGGTGCTAATACATGCAACAAGGCTCCGACCCCGTCCTCGGGCGGGGGAAGGGCGCACTTATTAGGCGAAAACCAATGGCTCGGCCTCGCGCCGAGCGTTGGTGGACGACACCCGAGTAATTGCCGCCGATCGCACGGCCTCGGCGCCGGCGACGCCTTCACTGAGTTTCTGATCTATCATGCTGTCGACGGTTGGTGCTATGCCAACCGTGGCGTTGACGGATAACAGAGAATCTGGGTTCGATTCTGGAGAGGCCGCATGAGAAACGGCGACCACTTCCAAGGAAGGCAGCAGGCACGCAAATTACCCACTTCGGACACCGAGAGGTAGTGACGAACAATACCGATGCGGCGCACTTACGTGTCGCCGTAATCGGAATGAGTACACTTCAAATCCTTTAACGAGGATCCACTTGAGGGCAAGCCTGGTGCCAGCAGCCGCGGTAATTCCAGCTCAAGCAGCGTATATTTATATTGCTGCGTTTAAAAAGCTCGTAGTTGAAACGTCAGACGCGGGAGGGCGGACGGCCGTACCGGTCGCACTCGCCCGACCGAGCCAGGCGCGGAGGGCGCGCGTCGCTTGCACTTTGCCGTGTGAGCGCGCCGCCGCTGCACGTTCACCTTGAAGAAATTGAACCGCTTAGAGGGGGCGAGCAGCTTGAACAGCTCAGCATGGTATGATGGAACATGGGCTCGTACTCATTTTGTTGGTTAGAGAGTCGGCGAGCCAATGATTAACAGGGACTGCCGGGGGCATTAGTACTCGGACGGGAGAGGTGAAATTCAAGGATCGTCCGAAGACTCCCTACTGCGAAAGCATTTGCCAAGAATGTTTTCATTAATCAAGAACGAAAGTCAGAGGTGCGAAGGCGATCAGATACCGCCGTAGTTCTGACCGTAAACGTTGCCGCCTGGCAATTGGGCGCACTTCTGTCGAAGTTGCCGCCAGCAGTATTGCCCGGGAAACCAAAGTCATTGGGTTCCGGGGGGAGTATGGTTGCAAAGCTGAAACTTAAAGGAATTGACGGAAGGGCACCACCAGGAGTGGAGCCTGCGGCTTAATTTGACTCAACACGGGAAACCTCACCCGGCCCGAACACTGTTATGACAGACAGGTTGAGAGCTCTTTCTCGATTCAGTGGATGGTGGTGCATGGCCGTTCTTAGTTCGTGGAGCGATTTGTCTGGTTAATTCCGATAACGAACGAGATTCTTGCCTGCTAAATAGACGGCGCCGCCTCAGCACGGCGACCGATCGCTTCTTAGAGGGACAAGCGGCTTTTAGCCGCGTGAAGCAGAGAGCAATAACAGGTCAGTGATGCCCTCAGATGTTCGGGGCCGCACGCGCGCTACACTGTTTGCATCAGCGTGTTTCTCCCGCGCCGATGGGCGCGGGCAACCCGTTGAACCGCAAACGTGCTAGGGATCGGAGATTGCAATTGTTCTCCGTCAACGAGGAATTCCTTGTACTGGCGAGTCATCAGCTCGCGGGGAATCTGTCCCTGCCCTTTGTACACACCGCCCGTCGCTACTACCGATTGAGTGGTTTAGTGAGGCTCACGGACTGCGAGCTGCTCCAGGCGGCTTCGGCCGTCACGGCGCAGCGAGCGGAAAGTGAGACGAACTTGATCACTTCTAGGAAGTAAAAGTCGTAACAAGGTTTTCGTAGGTGAACCTGCGTAAGGATCATTGAGGTATAGCAGAACTGACGTCGGTCGCGCCGCCTGAGCAACGGACGCGACCGGACGAAACAGAGTTGACGAACCGATCGATGAGGAGGTGTAGATTGGCCTGTGTGGCACAGATGTGACGTCGAGCGCGCCGCCTGGGAAACGGCGTGGCCGGACGCACAGAGTCGGCACCGAAAGAGTGCGCGACAGTTGTTGCTTTTTGATCTCTCTCCAAGGATCGTTGAGGTGTAGAGTGGCCTGTGTGGCACAGAAGTGACGTCGAGCGCGCCGCTTGAGCAACGGCGTGGCCGGACGCACAGAGTCGGCACCGAAAGAGTGCGCGACGGTTAACGGAATTGACGGCTAATGGAATTGACGGTTGGTTCTGACGCGTGCAGGTTTCCAAGGGCGCGTACAGAAGATGGAACAATAGCGGGTTGTTGGTCGATCCTTCGAGCGTTGGTTCTGTGTCGGTTCACTCGGGTATACACAGAGATCAGCACGACCGCCGGGCGCGCGCGACTTAGGTTGCGCGCGGCCGACGCCTGGGCCGCGACGGATCGCCCGCCGACCTCCCCCGCGGAGAGGACGGCCGGGCTCGAGCCGCCGGCCCGTGACCGTTGCGCCGAGCGGCCAGCTGGCGACTGGCCGCGCGCGCGGGGTGCGTACGACTCGTCGGGTACCGCCGGCAGGCGGGCCCGTCGGACCGTAAAGCCGGCGCCGATCGGCGCCGGTTACCGCTCAAAGAGCTCGCCGACGGCATCGTTCGGATGCGCGCGCGCCCCTGGCGCGCGCGCGCCGTCCCGGTGCGGGCGAGCCGCCTCAGGTCACGCCGCACACGTACCGACTGCGGGCGCCGGCTCCGCGCAAGGGGATTGGTTCACCTCGATACGCGGAGACCGGCGCAGACCGCCGGGCGCGCGCGACTCAGGTTGCGCGCGGCCGACGCCCGGGCCGCGACGGTTCGCCCGCCGACCTCCCACGCGGAGGAACGGCCGGAGTCGAGCCGCCGGCCCCAAACCGCCGCCCCTGCCAGCGGGCGAGCGCCCGGGCCGCGACGGTTCGCCCGCCGACCTCCCCCGCGGAGGAACGGCCGGAGTCGAGCCGCCGGCCCCTAAACCGCCGCCCCTACCAGTGGGCGAGCGCCCGGGCCGCGACGGTTCGCCCGCCGACCTCCCCCGCGGAGGAACGGCCGGAGTCGAGCCGCCGGCCCCTAAACCGCCGCCCCTACCAGTGGGCGAGCGCCCGGGCCGCGACGGTTCGCCCGCCGACCTCCCCCGCGGAGGAACGGCCGGAGTCGAGCCGCCGGCCCCTAAACCGCCGCCCCTACCAGTGGGCGAGCGCCCGGGCCGCGACGGTTCGCCCGCCGACCTCCCCCGCGGAGGAACGGCCGGAGTCGAGCCGCCGGCCCCTAAACCGCCGCCCCTACCAGTGGGCGAGCGCCCGGGCCGGCCGCGACGGTTCGCCCGCCGACCTCCCCCGCGGAGGAACGGCCGGAGTCGAGCCGCCGGCCCCTAAACCGCCGCCCCTACCAGTGGGCGAGCGCCCGGGCCGCGACGGTTCGCCCGCCGACCTCTTCCGCGGAGAGGACGGCCGGAGTCGAGCCGCCGGCCCGTGACCGTTGCACCGGGCGGCCAGTTAGCCACTGGCCGCGCGCGCGGGGTGCGTACGACTCGTCGGGTACCGCCGGCAGGCGGGCCCGTCGGACCGTAAAGCCGGCGCCGATCGGCGCCGGTTACCGCTCAAAGAGCTCGCCGACGGCATCGTTCGGATGCGCGCGCGCCACTGGCGCGCGCGCGCCGTCCCGGTGCGGGCGAGCCGCCCCAGGTCACGCACTTGTACCGCAGACCGAAGCCAGGACCGAGCGAGGGCCCGCACCGCCGCCCCTGCCAGGGCGAGCGCGCGGGTCGACGCAAACCTCAAAGGCACAGCCCCGACTGTGCAAGGGACAACTCTGAGCGGTGGATCACTCGGCTCGCACGTCGATGAAGAGCGCAGCCAGCTGCGTTATGCAATGTGAACTGCAGGACACATCGATCATCGGCATCTTGAACGC
>OZ037770.1:7135428-7145428 GCA_964035545.1 Bugula neritina
GACGACGGGTGCGCGGCGACGACAGAGTAAGGCGACGAGGACGACGACGGGTGCGCGGCGACGACAGAGTAGGGCGACGAGGACGACGACGGGTGCGCGGCGACGACAGAGTGAGGCGACGAGGACGACGACGGGTGCGCGGCGACGACAGAGTAGGGCGACGAGGACGACGACGGGTGCGCGGCGACGACAGAGTAGGGCGACGAGGACGACGACGGGTGCGCGGCGACGACAGAGTAGGGCGACGAGGACGACGACGGGTGCGCGGCGACGGTAGAGCGCGCGACGACGGGTGCGCGGCGACGACAGAGTGAGGCGACGAGGACGACGACGGGTGCGCGGCGACGACAGAGTAGGGCGACGAGGACGACGACGGGTGCGCGGCGACGACAGAGTAGGGCGACGAGGACGACGACGGGTGCGCGGCGACGACAGAGTAGGGCGACGAGGACGACGACGGGTGCGCGGCGACGACAGAGTAGGGCGACGAGGACGACGACGGGTGCGCGGCGACGACAGAGTAAGGCGACGAGGACGACGACGGGTGCGCGGCGACGACAGAGTAGGGCGACGAGGACGACGACGGGTGCGCGGCGACGACAGAGTGAGGCGACGAGGACGACGACGGGTGCGCGGCGACGACAGAGTAGGGCGACGAGGACGACGACGGGTGCGCGGCGACGACAGAGTAGGGCGACGAGGACGACGACGGGTGCGCGGCGACGACAGAGTAGGGCGACGAGGACGACGACGGGTGCGCGGCGACGGTAGAGCGCGCGACGACGGGTGCGCGGCGACGACAGAGTGAGGCGACGAGGACGACGACGGGTGCGCGGCGACGACAGAGTAGGGCGACGAGGACGACGACGGGTGCGCGGCGACGACAGAGTAGGGCGACGAGGACGACGACGGGTGCGCGGCGACGACAGAGTAGGGCGACGAGGACGACGACGGGTGCGCGGCGACGGTAGAGCGCGCGACGACGGGTGCGCGGCGACGACAGAGTGAGGCGACGAGGACGACGACGGGTGCGCGGCGACGACAGAGTAGGGCGACGAGGACGACGACGGGTGCGCGGCGACGACAGAGTAAGGCGACGAGGACGACGACGGGTGCGGGGCGACGGTAGAGCGCGCGACGACGGGTGCGCGGCGACGACAGAGTAGAGCGACGTCGACGACGAGCGGTCGACGGCGACGACGACGACCGGTAGACGGCGGGAGTAGCGCGCGCGACGACCGAGTAACCTGACAGCAACGAGCGGCAGACAGCGCGCGCGCGTCGGAGCGCGCGCTATCGAGAGCGCGCGCGTCCGCGACGACGACGACAGCGGGAGTAGCGCGCGCGCGCGACGACCGAGTAGAGCGACGACGACGACGACGACGACGACCGGTAGAGGGCGGGAGTAGCGCGCGCGACGACCGAGTAACCTGACAGCAACGAGCGGCAGACAGCGCGCGCGCGTCGGAGCGCGCGCTATCGAGCGCGCGCGTCCGCGACGACGACGACAGACAGCGGGAGTAGCGCGCGCGCGCGACGACCGAGTAGAGCGACGACGACGACGACGACGACGACCGGTAGAGGGCGGGAGTAGCGCGCGCGACGACCGAGTAACCTGACAGCAACGAGCGGCAGACAGCGCGCGCGCGTCGGAGCGCGCGCTATCGAGAGCGCGCGCGTCCGCGACGACGACGACAGACAGCGGGAGTAGCGCGCGCGCGCGACGACCGAGTAGAGCGACGACGACGACGACGACGACGACCGGTAGAGGGCGGGAGTAGCGCGCGCGACGACCGAGTAACCTGACAGCAACGAGCGGCAGACAGCGCGCGCGCGTCGGAGCGCGCGCTATCGAGCGCGCGCGTCCGCGACGACGACGACAGACAGCGGGAGTAGCGCGCGCGCGCGACGACCGAGTAGAGCGACGACGACGACGACGACGACGACCGGTAGAGGGCGGGAGTAGCGCGCGCGACGACCGAGTAACCTGACAGCAACGAGCGGCAGACAGCGCGCGCGCGTCGGAGCGCGCGCTATCGAGCGCGCGCGTCCGCGACGACGACAGACAGCGGGAGTAGCGCGCGCGCGCGACGACCGAGTAGGGCGACGACGACGACGACCGGTAGACGGCGGGAGTAGCGCGCGCGACGACCGAGTAACCTGACAGCAACGAGCGGCAGACTGCGCGCGCGCGTTCGAGAGCGCGCGTTCGAGCGCGCGCGTTCGAGCGCGCGCGATCGAGCGCGCGCGTCCGCGACGACGACGACAGACAGCGGGAGTAGCGCGCGACGACCGAGTAGAGCGACGACGACGACGACGACGACGACGACCGGTAGAGGGCGGGAGTAGCGCGCGCGACGACCGAGTAACCTGACAGCAACGAGCGGCAGACAGCGCGCGCGCGTCGGAGCGCGCGCTATCGAGCGCGCGCGTCCGCGACGACGACGACAGACAGCGGGAGTAGCGCGCGCGCGCGACGACCGAGTAGAGCGACGACGACGACGACGACGACGACCGGTAGAGGGCGGGAGTAGCGCGCGCGACGACCGAGTAACCTGACAGCAACGAGCGGCAGACAGCGCGCGCGCGTCGGAGCGCGCGCTATCGAGCGCGCGCGTCCGCGACGACGACAGACAGCGGGAGTAGCGCGCGCGCGCGACGACCGAGTAGGGCGACGACGACGACGACCGGTAGACGGCGGGAGTAGCGCGCGCGACGACCGAGTAACCTGACAGCAACGAGCGGCAGACTGCGCGCGCGCGTTCGAGAGCGCGCGTTCGAGCGCGCGCGTTCGAGCGCGCGCGATCGAGCGCGCGCGTCCGCGACGACGACGACGACGACAGACAGCGGGAGTAGCGCGCGCGCGCGACGACCGAGTAGAGCGACGACGACGACGACGACGACGACGACGACCGGTAGACGGCGGGAGTAGCGCGCGCGACGACCGAGTAACCTGACAGCAACGAGCGGCAGACAGCGCGCGCGCGTCGGAGCGCGCGCTATCGAGCGCGCGCGTCCGCGACGACGACAGACAGCGGGAGTAGCGCGCGCGCGCGACGACCGAGTAGGGCGACGACGACGACGACCGGTAGACGGCGGGAGTAGCGCGCGCGACGACCGAGTAACCTGACAGCAACGAGCGGCAGACAGCGCGCGCGCGCGTTCGAGCGCGCGCGTTCGAGCGCGCGCGATCGAGCGCGCGCGTCCGCGACGTAGTCGCGCGGCCACCGCCCGAGGACTCGCCCGCGGCCGACGACTTCTTTGCTCCAGGCGAGCGCACTCGCCTGCCGCAGAGCCCGGCGCGCGCCGCTCGGCCGGAAAAGCCGGAAAAATTTCGCCGGACCGTCTCACCGCCGACTTCTCCACGCAACTATAGGTAGCGGTCGCTCGCCGAAGGCGGGCGACCGTCGGACCGTCTCACCGCCGACTTTTCCGCGCAACTATAGGAAGCGGCCGAGCGGCCGCCGACGGCTAGCCGCGCGCCCGGCCGACCGTCTGGCCGCCGACTTCTCCGCGCAACTGTAGGGAGCGGCCGAGCGGCCGCCGACGGCCAGCCGCGCGCTCGGCCGACCGTTTGGCCGCCGAAGACCGCGCGCAACTATAGGCGGGCGCTACGCGCGCCCGCGTCCCAGACTACAAGCGAGGCGGCCGCTCGACGTCGCGGAGTTGCACCTGGTGCGCCGCACGCCGAAGCCATTCAGCCTGCAGCCTGTACTGAGCGCTGGCCCGGCCGCCGCGCCTCGCGCGCGCGCGGCCGGGCGACTCGAGACCGGGTCGGGACAGTCGCTGCCGTCGCACGGCGACTGCCGAGTTTGAGGGAGCCGGCCCGCGCGCCGGCTCCGCTCGCCGTTGAGGTGATTGCGCCGAGGAGAGAGAGCGGTTGGAGAGAAAGACGCGGCACGTGAACGCCGACGGTCGGAGCGCGCACGCCGACCGCCGGGCCGCGCACATCGGTTGCGGCGTAGTAGTCGGAGAGAGCGGGAGGTGGTGGCCCCGCGCGGCCGCGCGTAGTGACGGAGAGCGGGGAGTGGTGCCCCCGCCCGGCTACGCGCGGCCGGAGAGAGAGAGAGAGAGAGCGGGAGGTGGTTGGCCCCGCTCGGCCGCGCGCAGTGTCAGAGAGCGGGAAGTGACGACCCCCGCCCGGCTACGCGCGGCCAGAGAGAGAGCGGGAGGCTGCGGCCCCCGCCCGACTACGCGCGCACAAACGCAACGGAGCGGACGTGCGACGCGGCGCGCCCCCGCGGGGGAAGACGCCGCGCGCACGCCGCCAGTGCGCCGATCGCGGCGCGCGCGCTCCCCGCCCGGCCACGGCCGGCGCGCGGCGAGCGTGGCGCGCGCGCTATCTGGTTGATCCTGCCAGTAATCATATGCTTGTCTCAAAGATTAAGCCATGCATGTCTAAGTACAAGCCGCGTACGCGGCGAGACTGCGGACGGCTCATTAAATCGGTTATGAATCCACTGGGGCCAGACTCACCCGTGGATAACGTGCGGTAACTCCGGTGCTAATACATGCAACAAGGCTCCGACCCCGTCCTCGGGCGGGGGAAGGGCGCACTTATTAGGCGAAAACCAATGGCTCGGCCTCGCGCCGAGCGTTGGTGGACGACACCCGAGTAATTGCCGCCGATCGCACGGCCTCGGCGCCGGCGACGCCTTCACTGAGTTTCTGATCTATCATGCTGTCGACGGTTGGTGCTATGCCAACCGTGGCGTTGACGGATAACAGAGAATCTGGGTTCGATTCTGGAGAGGCCGCATGAGAAACGGCGACCACTTCCAAGGAAGGCAGCAGGCACGCAAATTACCCACTTCGGACACCGAGAGGTAGTGACGAACAATACCGATGCGGCGCACTTACGTGTCGCCGTAATCGGAATGAGTACACTTCAAATCCTTTAACGAGGATCCACTTGAGGGCAAGCCTGGTGCCAGCAGCCGCGGTAATTCCAGCTCAAGCAGCGTATATTTATATTGCTGCGTTTAAAAAGCTCGTAGTTGAAACGTCAGACGCGGGAGGGCGGACGGCCGTACCGGTCGCACTCGCCCGACCGAGCCAGGCGCGGAGGGCGCGCGTCGCTTGCACTTTGCCGTGTGAGCGCGCCGCCGCTGCACGTTCACCTTGAAGAAATTGAACCGCTTAGAGGGGGCGAGCAGCTTGAACAGCTCAGCATGGTATGATGGAACATGGGCTCGTACTCATTTTGTTGGTTAGAGAGTCGGCGAGCCAATGATTAACAGGGACTGCCGGGGGCATTAGTACTCGGACGGGAGAGGTGAAATTCAAGGATCGTCCGAAGACTCCCTACTGCGAAAGCATTTGCCAAGAATGTTTTCATTAATCAAGAACGAAAGTCAGAGGTGCGAAGGCGATCAGATACCGCCGTAGTTCTGACCGTAAACGTTGCCGCCTGGCAATTGGGCGCACTTCTGTCGAAGTTGCCGCCAGCAGTATTGCCCGGGAAACCAAAGTCATTGGGTTCCGGGGGGAGTATGGTTGCAAAGCTGAAACTTAAAGGAATTGACGGAAGGGCACCACCAGGAGTGGAGCCTGCGGCTTAATTTGACTCAACACGGGAAACCTCACCCGGCCCGAACACTGTTATGACAGACAGGTTGAGAGCTCTTTCTCGATTCAGTGGATGGTGGTGCATGGCCGTTCTTAGTTCGTGGAGCGATTTGTCTGGTTAATTCCGATAACGAACGAGATTCTTGCCTGCTAAATAGACGGCGCCGCCTCAGCACGGCGACCGATCGCTTCTTAGAGGGACAAGCGGCTTTTAGCCGCGTGAAGCAGAGAGCAATAACAGGTCAGTGATGCCCTCAGATGTTCGGGGCCGCACGCGCGCTACACTGTTTGCATCAGCGTGTTTCTCCCGCGCCGATGGGCGCGGGCAACCCGTTGAACCGCAAACGTGCTAGGGATCGGAGATTGCAATTGTTCTCCGTCAACGAGGAATTCCTTGTACTGGCGAGTCATCAGCTCGCGGGGAATCTGTCCCTGCCCTTTGTACACACCGCCCGTCGCTACTACCGATTGAGTGGTTTAGTGAGGCTCACGGACTGCGAGCTGCTCCAGGCGGCTTCGGCCGTCACGGCGCAGCGAGCGGAAAGTGAGACGAACTTGATCACTTCTAGGAAGTAAAAGTCGTAACAAGGTTTTCGTAGGTGAACCTGCGTAAGGATCATTGAGGTATAGCAGAACTGACGTCGGTCGCGCCGCCTGAGCAACGGACGCGACCGGACGAAACAGAGTTGACGAACCGATCGATGAGGAGGTGTAGATTGGCCTGTGTGGCACAGATGTGACGTCGAGCGCGCCGCCTGGGAAACGGCGTGGCCGGACGCACAGAGTCGGCACCGAAAGAGTGCGCGACAGTTGTTGCTTTTTGATCTCTCTCCAAGGATCGTTGAGGTGTAGAGTGGCCTGTGTGGCACAGAAGTGACGTCGAGCGCGCCGCTTGAGCAACGGCGTGGCCGGACGCACAGAGTCGGCACCGAAAGAGTGCGCGACGGTTAACGGAATTGACGGCTAATGGAATTGACGGTTGGTTCTGACGCGTGCAGGTTTCCAAGGGCGCGTACAGAAGATGGAACAATAGCGGGTTGTTGGTCGATCCTTCGAGCGTTGGTTCTGTGTCGGTTCACTCGGGTATACACAGAGATCAGCACGACCGCCGGGCGCGCGCGACTTAGGTTGCGCGCGGCCGACGCCTGGGCCGCGACGGATCGCCCGCCGACCTCCCCCGCGGAGAGGACGGCCGGGCTCGAGCCGCCGGCCCGTGACCGTTGCGCCGAGCGGCCAGCTGGCGACTGGCCGCGCGCGCGGGGTGCGTACGACTCGTCGGGTACCGCCGGCAGGCGGGCCCGTCGGACCGTAAAGCCGGCGCCGATCGGCGCCGGTTACCGCTCAAAGAGCTCGCCGACGGCATCGTTCGGATGCGCGCGCGCCCCTGGCGCGCGCGCGCCGTCCCGGTGCGGGCGAGCCGCCTCAGGTCACGCCGCACACGTACCGACTGCGGGCGCCGGCTCCGCGCAAGGGGATTGGTTCACCTCGATACGCGGAGACCGGCGCAGACCGCCGGGCGCGCGCGACTCAGGTTGCGCGCGGCCGACGCCCGGGCCGCGACGGTTCGCCCGCCGACCTCCCACGCGGAGGAACGGCCGGAGTCGAGCCGCCGGCCCCAAACCGCCGCCCCTGCCAGCGGGCGAGCGCCCGGGCCGCGACGGTTCGCCCGCCGACCTCCCCCGCGGAGGAACGGCCGGAGTCGAGCCGCCGGCCCCTAAACCGCCGCCCCTACCAGTGGGCGAGCGCCCGGGCCGCGACGGTTCGCCCGCCGACCTCCCCCGCGGAGGAACGGCCGGAGTCGAGCCGCCGGCCCCTAAACCGCCGCCCCTACCAGTGGGCGAGCGCCCGGGCCGCGACGGTTCGCCCGCCGACCTCCCCCGCGGAGGAACGGCCGGAGTCGAGCCGCCGGCCCCTAAACCGCCGCCCCTACCAGTGGGCGAGCGCCCGGGCCGCGACGGTTCGCCCGCCGACCTCCCCCGCGGAGGAACGGCCGGAGTCGAGCCGCCGGCCCCTAAACCGCCGCCCCTACCAGTGGGCGAGCGCCCGGGCCGGCCGCGACGGTTCGCCCGCCGACCTCCCCCGCGGAGGAACGGCCGGAGTCGAGCCGCCGGCCCCTAAACCGCCGCCCCTACCAGTGGGCGAGCGCCCGGGCCGCGACGGTTCGCCCGCCGACCTCTTCCGCGGAGAGGACGGCCGGAGTCGAGCCGCCGGCCCGTGACCGTTGCACCGGGCGGCCAGTTAGCCACTGGCCGCGCGCGCGGGGTGCGTACGACTCGTCGGGTACCGCCGGCAGGCGGGCCCGTCGGACCGTAAAGCCGGCGCCGATCGGCGCCGGTTACCGCTCAAAGAGCTCGCCGACGGCATCGTTCGGATGCGCGCGCGCCACTGGCGCGCGCGCGCCGTCCCGGTGCGGGCGAGCCGCCCCAGGTCACGCACTTGTACCGCAGACCGAAGCCAGGACCGAGCGAGGGCCCGCACCGCCGCCCCTGCCAGGGCGAGCGCGCGGGTCGACGCAAACCTCAAAGGCACAGCCCCGACTGTGCAAGGGACAACTCTGAGCGGTGGATCACTCGGCTCGCACGTCGATGAAGAGCGCAGCCAGCTGCGTTATGCAATGTGAACTGCAGGACACATCGATCATCGGCATCTTGAACGCACATTGTGGCCCCGGGTCATCCCGGGGCCGCGCCCGTCTGAGGGTCGTCATTCGCTGACAACCGCGTGGCCGCCGCCGCCTCCGCGAGGAGGCGCGCGCGCGACCTCGCGCCCTGGGTCGACGGGGCGCTCGTCCGCCACTCGGCGGTCGACGCGCCGCCGCGTCCCCAAGTGCAGCCGGCCGAGCGCGCGCGACGCGCTCGGCCCGAGCAGCCCCCCCGCCAATGGCCGTAGCTGGGGGTCAGCCTGTCGCCGCCGGGCGTATTAGGTTCCGCGAGGCGCCCGCGTCGCGGGGCGCCCCGGAGCCGATGACGCGCCACGGATGCACGCGCGCACCGACAGGTTGGCCGGCCGAGGCACGCGCACGCACGTGCCGCCGCTGGACGCGGCAGGGGAGGAGCCGTCTCTCGCGCGCGCGCGCGCGCCAGGCGCGCGCGCGCGCATGTCAGAACGACCTCAGATCGGACGCGACTACCCGCTGAACTTAAGCATATCAGTAAGCGGAGGAAAAGAAACTAACTAGGATTCCCCGAGTAACGGCGAGTGAAAGGGGAGAAGCCCAGCGCCGAAGCCCGCGGCCCCCGGTCGCAGTGCAATGTGGCGTTTCGGTGGCGGCTCGCCGCGCCGACCTCGGCACGAGTACTCCTGAAAGGGTCCGCCCGCAGCGGGTGTCAGGCCTCTACTTGCCGAACGGTCGCGCGCGGCCCGTCGTTCATCGCGGAGTCGGGTTGCTTGAGAGTGCAGCCCAAAGTGGGTGGTAAGCTCCATCTAAGGCTAAATACCTAGTGCGAGACCGATAGCAAACAAGTACCGTGAGGGAAAGTTGCAAAGAACTTTGAAAAGAGAGTTCAAGAGTACGTGAAACCGTTCAGAGGCAAACGGACGGAACCGGGCGAGTTCGCCGCCGCCATTCAGCCGTCGCGCCGCCGCGCGACGGTGCACTTGGCGGCGGCGGAGCGCGACGACCGCCTGACGAGTCGCGAGAAGCCCGGCGGCAAGGTAGCGACGCGCTCGCGCGCGCCGTGTTACAGGCCGCCGCGGCGTCGGCAGACTCGACGGGCGAGGAGCGCCTGCGACGCACTCCCCTCGCGGGAGCGACTCGACGCGGCTAGCTGGCGGACGCCGGCGGCGAACTGCGTGCAGTTCGCCGCCGCGCGCTCCGACTGTCGGGCCGCGCGGCGTCGCGCGTCGTCCAGGGTCCGAGTCGCGTGGTTCCCGGCACTCCGTCCGACCCGTCTTGAAACACGGACCAAGGAGTTGAGCACGCTCGCGAGTCGATGGGCTCGACGAACCCCAAAGGCGCAGCTAAGGCAAAACGGGCGTGATCCGGCACTGGCGTGTCGGCGCAACGCCGGCCCGCGGCCGACTCGACGCGAGTGGCTGCGGCGCGAGAGCGGGCGTGCTCAGACCCGAAAGGTGGTGAACTATGCTTGAGCAGGGCGAAGCCAGAGGAAACTCTGGTGGAGGCTCGCAGCGATCCTGACGTGCAAATCGGTCGTCAAACTTGAGCATAGGGGCGAAAGACTAATCGAACCGCCTAGTAGCTGGTTCCCTCCGAAGTTTCCCTCAGGATAGCTGGCACTCGATTCGTATGGTTTTATCCGGTAAAGCGAATGATTAGAGGCATTGGGGACGAAACGTCCTCAACCTATTCTCAAACTTTAAATGGGTAAGAGGCGCGACCCTTCCCTATCGGGGTCGCGTGCTCGAACAGAGAGTGCCCAGTGGGCCGTTTTTGGTAAGCAGAACTGGCGCTGTGGGATGAACCAAACGTGCG
>OZ037770.1:7150428-7157928 GCA_964035545.1 Bugula neritina
GCGCGTCCGCGACGACGACAGACAGCGGGAGTAGCGCGCGCGCGCGACGACCGAGTAGGGCGACGACGACGACGACCGGTAGACGGCGGGAGTAGCGCGCGCGACGACCGAGTAACCTGACAGCAACGAGCGGCAGACTGCGCGCGCGCGTTCGAGAGCGCGCGTTCGAGCGCGCGCGTTCGAGCGCGCGCGATCGAGCGCGCGCGTCCGCGACGACGACGACAGACAGCGGGAGTAGCGCGCGCGCGCGACGACCGAGTAGAGCGACGACGACGACGACGACGACGACCGGTAGAGGGCGGGAGTAGCGCGCGCGACGACCGAGTAACCTGACAGCAACGAGCGGCAGACAGCGCGCGCGCGTCGGAGCGCGCGCTATCGAGCGCGCGCGTCCGCGACGACGACAGACAGCGGGAGTAGCGCGCGCGCGCGACGACCGAGTAGGGCGACGACGACGACGACCGGTAGACGGCGGGAGTAGCGCGCGCGACGACCGAGTAACCTGACAGCAACGAGCGGCAGACTGCGCGCGCGCGTTCGAGAGCGCGCGTTCGAGCGCGCGCGTTCGAGCGCGCGCGATCGAGCGCGCGCGTCCGCGACGACGACGACAGACAGCGGGAGTAGCGCGCGACGACCGAGTAGAGCGACGACGACGACGACGACGACGACGACCGGTAGAGGGCGGGAGTAGCGCGCGCGACGACCGAGTAACCTGACAGCAACGAGCGGCAGACAGCGCGCGCGCGTCGGAGCGCGCGCTATCGAGCGCGCGCGTCCGCGACGACGACGACAGACAGCGGGAGTAGCGCGCGCGCGCGACGACCGAGTAGAGCGACGACGACGACGACGACGACGACCGGTAGAGGGCGGGAGTAGCGCGCGCGACGACCGAGTAACCTGACAGCAACGAGCGGCAGACAGCGCGCGCGCGTCGGAGCGCGCGCTATCGAGCGCGCGCGTCCGCGACGACGACAGACAGCGGGAGTAGCGCGCGCGCGCGACGACCGAGTAGGGCGACGACGACGACGACCGGTAGACGGCGGGAGTAGCGCGCGCGACGACCGAGTAACCTGACAGCAACGAGCGGCAGACTGCGCGCGCGCGTTCGAGAGCGCGCGTTCGAGCGCGCGCGTTCGAGCGCGCGCGATCGAGCGCGCGCGTCCGCGACGACGACGACGACGACAGACAGCGGGAGTAGCGCGCGCGCGCGACGACCGAGTAGAGCGACGACGACGACGACGACGACGACGACGACCGGTAGACGGCGGGAGTAGCGCGCGCGACGACCGAGTAACCTGACAGCAACGAGCGGCAGACAGCGCGCGCGCGTCGGAGCGCGCGCTATCGAGCGCGCGCGTCCGCGACGACGACAGACAGCGGGAGTAGCGCGCGCGCGCGACGACCGAGTAGGGCGACGACGACGACGACCGGTAGACGGCGGGAGTAGCGCGCGCGACGACCGAGTAACCTGACAGCAACGAGCGGCAGACAGCGCGCGCGCGCGTTCGAGCGCGCGCGTTCGAGCGCGCGCGATCGAGCGCGCGCGTCCGCGACGTAGTCGCGCGGCCACCGCCCGAGGACTCGCCCGCGGCCGACGACTTCTTTGCTCCAGGCGAGCGCACTCGCCTGCCGCAGAGCCCGGCGCGCGCCGCTCGGCCGGAAAAGCCGGAAAAATTTCGCCGGACCGTCTCACCGCCGACTTCTCCACGCAACTATAGGTAGCGGTCGCTCGCCGAAGGCGGGCGACCGTCGGACCGTCTCACCGCCGACTTTTCCGCGCAACTATAGGAAGCGGCCGAGCGGCCGCCGACGGCTAGCCGCGCGCCCGGCCGACCGTCTGGCCGCCGACTTCTCCGCGCAACTGTAGGGAGCGGCCGAGCGGCCGCCGACGGCCAGCCGCGCGCTCGGCCGACCGTTTGGCCGCCGAAGACCGCGCGCAACTATAGGCGGGCGCTACGCGCGCCCGCGTCCCAGACTACAAGCGAGGCGGCCGCTCGACGTCGCGGAGTTGCACCTGGTGCGCCGCACGCCGAAGCCATTCAGCCTGCAGCCTGTACTGAGCGCTGGCCCGGCCGCCGCGCCTCGCGCGCGCGCGGCCGGGCGACTCGAGACCGGGTCGGGACAGTCGCTGCCGTCGCACGGCGACTGCCGAGTTTGAGGGAGCCGGCCCGCGCGCCGGCTCCGCTCGCCGTTGAGGTGATTGCGCCGAGGAGAGAGAGCGGTTGGAGAGAAAGACGCGGCACGTGAACGCCGACGGTCGGAGCGCGCACGCCGACCGCCGGGCCGCGCACATCGGTTGCGGCGTAGTAGTCGGAGAGAGCGGGAGGTGGTGGCCCCGCGCGGCCGCGCGTAGTGACGGAGAGCGGGGAGTGGTGCCCCCGCCCGGCTACGCGCGGCCGGAGAGAGAGAGAGAGAGAGCGGGAGGTGGTTGGCCCCGCTCGGCCGCGCGCAGTGTCAGAGAGCGGGAAGTGACGACCCCCGCCCGGCTACGCGCGGCCAGAGAGAGAGCGGGAGGCTGCGGCCCCCGCCCGACTACGCGCGCACAAACGCAACGGAGCGGACGTGCGACGCGGCGCGCCCCCGCGGGGGAAGACGCCGCGCGCACGCCGCCAGTGCGCCGATCGCGGCGCGCGCGCTCCCCGCCCGGCCACGGCCGGCGCGCGGCGAGCGTGGCGCGCGCGCTATCTGGTTGATCCTGCCAGTAATCATATGCTTGTCTCAAAGATTAAGCCATGCATGTCTAAGTACAAGCCGCGTACGCGGCGAGACTGCGGACGGCTCATTAAATCGGTTATGAATCCACTGGGGCCAGACTCACCCGTGGATAACGTGCGGTAACTCCGGTGCTAATACATGCAACAAGGCTCCGACCCCGTCCTCGGGCGGGGGAAGGGCGCACTTATTAGGCGAAAACCAATGGCTCGGCCTCGCGCCGAGCGTTGGTGGACGACACCCGAGTAATTGCCGCCGATCGCACGGCCTCGGCGCCGGCGACGCCTTCACTGAGTTTCTGATCTATCATGCTGTCGACGGTTGGTGCTATGCCAACCGTGGCGTTGACGGATAACAGAGAATCTGGGTTCGATTCTGGAGAGGCCGCATGAGAAACGGCGACCACTTCCAAGGAAGGCAGCAGGCACGCAAATTACCCACTTCGGACACCGAGAGGTAGTGACGAACAATACCGATGCGGCGCACTTACGTGTCGCCGTAATCGGAATGAGTACACTTCAAATCCTTTAACGAGGATCCACTTGAGGGCAAGCCTGGTGCCAGCAGCCGCGGTAATTCCAGCTCAAGCAGCGTATATTTATATTGCTGCGTTTAAAAAGCTCGTAGTTGAAACGTCAGACGCGGGAGGGCGGACGGCCGTACCGGTCGCACTCGCCCGACCGAGCCAGGCGCGGAGGGCGCGCGTCGCTTGCACTTTGCCGTGTGAGCGCGCCGCCGCTGCACGTTCACCTTGAAGAAATTGAACCGCTTAGAGGGGGCGAGCAGCTTGAACAGCTCAGCATGGTATGATGGAACATGGGCTCGTACTCATTTTGTTGGTTAGAGAGTCGGCGAGCCAATGATTAACAGGGACTGCCGGGGGCATTAGTACTCGGACGGGAGAGGTGAAATTCAAGGATCGTCCGAAGACTCCCTACTGCGAAAGCATTTGCCAAGAATGTTTTCATTAATCAAGAACGAAAGTCAGAGGTGCGAAGGCGATCAGATACCGCCGTAGTTCTGACCGTAAACGTTGCCGCCTGGCAATTGGGCGCACTTCTGTCGAAGTTGCCGCCAGCAGTATTGCCCGGGAAACCAAAGTCATTGGGTTCCGGGGGGAGTATGGTTGCAAAGCTGAAACTTAAAGGAATTGACGGAAGGGCACCACCAGGAGTGGAGCCTGCGGCTTAATTTGACTCAACACGGGAAACCTCACCCGGCCCGAACACTGTTATGACAGACAGGTTGAGAGCTCTTTCTCGATTCAGTGGATGGTGGTGCATGGCCGTTCTTAGTTCGTGGAGCGATTTGTCTGGTTAATTCCGATAACGAACGAGATTCTTGCCTGCTAAATAGACGGCGCCGCCTCAGCACGGCGACCGATCGCTTCTTAGAGGGACAAGCGGCTTTTAGCCGCGTGAAGCAGAGAGCAATAACAGGTCAGTGATGCCCTCAGATGTTCGGGGCCGCACGCGCGCTACACTGTTTGCATCAGCGTGTTTCTCCCGCGCCGATGGGCGCGGGCAACCCGTTGAACCGCAAACGTGCTAGGGATCGGAGATTGCAATTGTTCTCCGTCAACGAGGAATTCCTTGTACTGGCGAGTCATCAGCTCGCGGGGAATCTGTCCCTGCCCTTTGTACACACCGCCCGTCGCTACTACCGATTGAGTGGTTTAGTGAGGCTCACGGACTGCGAGCTGCTCCAGGCGGCTTCGGCCGTCACGGCGCAGCGAGCGGAAAGTGAGACGAACTTGATCACTTCTAGGAAGTAAAAGTCGTAACAAGGTTTTCGTAGGTGAACCTGCGTAAGGATCATTGAGGTATAGCAGAACTGACGTCGGTCGCGCCGCCTGAGCAACGGACGCGACCGGACGAAACAGAGTTGACGAACCGATCGATGAGGAGGTGTAGATTGGCCTGTGTGGCACAGATGTGACGTCGAGCGCGCCGCCTGGGAAACGGCGTGGCCGGACGCACAGAGTCGGCACCGAAAGAGTGCGCGACAGTTGTTGCTTTTTGATCTCTCTCCAAGGATCGTTGAGGTGTAGAGTGGCCTGTGTGGCACAGAAGTGACGTCGAGCGCGCCGCTTGAGCAACGGCGTGGCCGGACGCACAGAGTCGGCACCGAAAGAGTGCGCGACGGTTAACGGAATTGACGGCTAATGGAATTGACGGTTGGTTCTGACGCGTGCAGGTTTCCAAGGGCGCGTACAGAAGATGGAACAATAGCGGGTTGTTGGTCGATCCTTCGAGCGTTGGTTCTGTGTCGGTTCACTCGGGTATACACAGAGATCAGCACGACCGCCGGGCGCGCGCGACTTAGGTTGCGCGCGGCCGACGCCTGGGCCGCGACGGATCGCCCGCCGACCTCCCCCGCGGAGAGGACGGCCGGGCTCGAGCCGCCGGCCCGTGACCGTTGCGCCGAGCGGCCAGCTGGCGACTGGCCGCGCGCGCGGGGTGCGTACGACTCGTCGGGTACCGCCGGCAGGCGGGCCCGTCGGACCGTAAAGCCGGCGCCGATCGGCGCCGGTTACCGCTCAAAGAGCTCGCCGACGGCATCGTTCGGATGCGCGCGCGCCCCTGGCGCGCGCGCGCCGTCCCGGTGCGGGCGAGCCGCCTCAGGTCACGCCGCACACGTACCGACTGCGGGCGCCGGCTCCGCGCAAGGGGATTGGTTCACCTCGATACGCGGAGACCGGCGCAGACCGCCGGGCGCGCGCGACTCAGGTTGCGCGCGGCCGACGCCCGGGCCGCGACGGTTCGCCCGCCGACCTCCCACGCGGAGGAACGGCCGGAGTCGAGCCGCCGGCCCCAAACCGCCGCCCCTGCCAGCGGGCGAGCGCCCGGGCCGCGACGGTTCGCCCGCCGACCTCCCCCGCGGAGGAACGGCCGGAGTCGAGCCGCCGGCCCCTAAACCGCCGCCCCTACCAGTGGGCGAGCGCCCGGGCCGCGACGGTTCGCCCGCCGACCTCCCCCGCGGAGGAACGGCCGGAGTCGAGCCGCCGGCCCCTAAACCGCCGCCCCTACCAGTGGGCGAGCGCCCGGGCCGCGACGGTTCGCCCGCCGACCTCCCCCGCGGAGGAACGGCCGGAGTCGAGCCGCCGGCCCCTAAACCGCCGCCCCTACCAGTGGGCGAGCGCCCGGGCCGCGACGGTTCGCCCGCCGACCTCCCCCGCGGAGGAACGGCCGGAGTCGAGCCGCCGGCCCCTAAACCGCCGCCCCTACCAGTGGGCGAGCGCCCGGGCCGGCCGCGACGGTTCGCCCGCCGACCTCCCCCGCGGAGGAACGGCCGGAGTCGAGCCGCCGGCCCCTAAACCGCCGCCCCTACCAGTGGGCGAGCGCCCGGGCCGCGACGGTTCGCCCGCCGACCTCTTCCGCGGAGAGGACGGCCGGAGTCGAGCCGCCGGCCCGTGACCGTTGCACCGGGCGGCCAGTTAGCCACTGGCCGCGCGCGCGGGGTGCGTACGACTCGTCGGGTACCGCCGGCAGGCGGGCCCGTCGGACCGTAAAGCCGGCGCCGATCGGCGCCGGTTACCGCTCAAAGAGCTCGCCGACGGCATCGTTCGGATGCGCGCGCGCCACTGGCGCGCGCGCGCCGTCCCGGTGCGGGCGAGCCGCCCCAGGTCACGCACTTGTACCGCAGACCGAAGCCAGGACCGAGCGAGGGCCCGCACCGCCGCCCCTGCCAGGGCGAGCGCGCGGGTCGACGCAAACCTCAAAGGCACAGCCCCGACTGTGCAAGGGACAACTCTGAGCGGTGGATCACTCGGCTCGCACGTCGATGAAGAGCGCAGCCAGCTGCGTTATGCAATGTGAACTGCAGGACACATCGATCATCGGCATCTTGAACGCACATTGTGGCCCCGGGTCATCCCGGGGCCGCGCCCGTCTGAGGGTCGTCATTCGCTGACAACCGCGTGGCCGCCGCCGCCTCCGCGAGGAGGCGCGCGCGCGACCTCGCGCCCTGGGTCGACGGGGCGCTCGTCCGCCACTCGGCGGTCGACGCGCCGCCGCGTCCCCAAGTGCAGCCGGCCGAGCGCGCGCGACGCGCTCGGCCCGAGCAGCCCCCCCGCCAATGGCCGTAGCTGGGGGTCAGCCTGTCGCCGCCGGGCGTATTAGGTTCCGCGAGGCGCCCGCGTCGCGGGGCGCCCCGGAGCCGATGACGCGCCACGGATGCACGCGCGCACCGACAGGTTGGCCGGCCGAGGCACGCGCACGCACGTGCCGCCGCTGGACGCGGCAGGGGAGGAGCCGTCTCTCGCGCGCGCGCGCGCGCCAGGCGCGCGCGCGCGCATGTCAGAACGACCTCAGATCGGACGCGACTACCCGCTGAACTTAAGCATATCAGTAAGCGGAGGAAAAGAAACTAACTAGGATTCCCCGAGTAACGGCGAGTGAAAGGGGAGAAGCCCAGCGCCGAAGCCCGCGGCCCCCGGTCGCAGTGCAATGTGGCGTTTCGGTGGCGGCTCGCCGCGCCGACCTCGGCACGAGTACTCCTGAAAGGGTCCGCCCGCAGCGGGTGTCAGGCCTCTACTTGCCGAACGGTCGCGCGCGGCCCGTCGTTCATCGCGGAGTCGGGTTGCTTGAGAGTGCAGCCCAAAGTGGGTGGTAAGCTCCATCTAAGGCTAAATACCTAGTGCGAGACCGATAGCAAACAAGTACCGTGAGGGAAAGTTGCAAAGAACTTTGAAAAGAGAGTTCAAGAGTACGTGAAACCGTTCAGAGGCAAACGGACGGAACCGGGCGAGTTCGCCGCCGCCATTCAGCCGTCGCGCCGCCGCGCGAC
>OZ037770.1:7162928-7170428 GCA_964035545.1 Bugula neritina
GGCGACGAGGACGACGACGGGTGCGCGGCGACGGTAGAGCGCGCGACGACGGGTGCGCGGCGACGACAGAGTGAGGCGACGAGGACGACGACGGGTGCGCGGCGACGACAGAGTAGGGCGACGAGGACGACGACGGGTGCGCGGCGACGACAGAGTAAGGCGACGAGGACGACGACGGGTGCGGGGCGACGGTAGAGCGCGCGACGACGGGTGCGCGGCGACGACAGAGTAGAGCGACGTCGACGACGAGCGGTCGACGGCGACGACGACGACCGGTAGACGGCGGGAGTAGCGCGCGCGACGACCGAGTAACCTGACAGCAACGAGCGGCAGACAGCGCGCGCGCGTCGGAGCGCGCGCTATCGAGAGCGCGCGCGTCCGCGACGACGACGACAGCGGGAGTAGCGCGCGCGCGCGACGACCGAGTAGAGCGACGACGACGACGACGACGACGACCGGTAGAGGGCGGGAGTAGCGCGCGCGACGACCGAGTAACCTGACAGCAACGAGCGGCAGACAGCGCGCGCGCGTCGGAGCGCGCGCTATCGAGCGCGCGCGTCCGCGACGACGACGACAGACAGCGGGAGTAGCGCGCGCGCGCGACGACCGAGTAGAGCGACGACGACGACGACGACGACGACCGGTAGAGGGCGGGAGTAGCGCGCGCGACGACCGAGTAACCTGACAGCAACGAGCGGCAGACAGCGCGCGCGCGTCGGAGCGCGCGCTATCGAGAGCGCGCGCGTCCGCGACGACGACGACAGACAGCGGGAGTAGCGCGCGCGCGCGACGACCGAGTAGAGCGACGACGACGACGACGACGACGACCGGTAGAGGGCGGGAGTAGCGCGCGCGACGACCGAGTAACCTGACAGCAACGAGCGGCAGACAGCGCGCGCGCGTCGGAGCGCGCGCTATCGAGCGCGCGCGTCCGCGACGACGACGACAGACAGCGGGAGTAGCGCGCGCGCGCGACGACCGAGTAGAGCGACGACGACGACGACGACGACGACCGGTAGAGGGCGGGAGTAGCGCGCGCGACGACCGAGTAACCTGACAGCAACGAGCGGCAGACAGCGCGCGCGCGTCGGAGCGCGCGCTATCGAGCGCGCGCGTCCGCGACGACGACAGACAGCGGGAGTAGCGCGCGCGCGCGACGACCGAGTAGGGCGACGACGACGACGACCGGTAGACGGCGGGAGTAGCGCGCGCGACGACCGAGTAACCTGACAGCAACGAGCGGCAGACTGCGCGCGCGCGTTCGAGAGCGCGCGTTCGAGCGCGCGCGTTCGAGCGCGCGCGATCGAGCGCGCGCGTCCGCGACGACGACGACAGACAGCGGGAGTAGCGCGCGACGACCGAGTAGAGCGACGACGACGACGACGACGACGACGACCGGTAGAGGGCGGGAGTAGCGCGCGCGACGACCGAGTAACCTGACAGCAACGAGCGGCAGACAGCGCGCGCGCGTCGGAGCGCGCGCTATCGAGCGCGCGCGTCCGCGACGACGACGACAGACAGCGGGAGTAGCGCGCGCGCGCGACGACCGAGTAGAGCGACGACGACGACGACGACGACGACCGGTAGAGGGCGGGAGTAGCGCGCGCGACGACCGAGTAACCTGACAGCAACGAGCGGCAGACAGCGCGCGCGCGTCGGAGCGCGCGCTATCGAGCGCGCGCGTCCGCGACGACGACAGACAGCGGGAGTAGCGCGCGCGCGCGACGACCGAGTAGGGCGACGACGACGACGACCGGTAGACGGCGGGAGTAGCGCGCGCGACGACCGAGTAACCTGACAGCAACGAGCGGCAGACTGCGCGCGCGCGTTCGAGAGCGCGCGTTCGAGCGCGCGCGTTCGAGCGCGCGCGATCGAGCGCGCGCGTCCGCGACGACGACGACGACGACAGACAGCGGGAGTAGCGCGCGCGCGCGACGACCGAGTAGAGCGACGACGACGACGACGACGACGACGACGACCGGTAGACGGCGGGAGTAGCGCGCGCGACGACCGAGTAACCTGACAGCAACGAGCGGCAGACAGCGCGCGCGCGTCGGAGCGCGCGCTATCGAGCGCGCGCGTCCGCGACGACGACAGACAGCGGGAGTAGCGCGCGCGCGCGACGACCGAGTAGGGCGACGACGACGACGACCGGTAGACGGCGGGAGTAGCGCGCGCGACGACCGAGTAACCTGACAGCAACGAGCGGCAGACAGCGCGCGCGCGCGTTCGAGCGCGCGCGTTCGAGCGCGCGCGATCGAGCGCGCGCGTCCGCGACGTAGTCGCGCGGCCACCGCCCGAGGACTCGCCCGCGGCCGACGACTTCTTTGCTCCAGGCGAGCGCACTCGCCTGCCGCAGAGCCCGGCGCGCGCCGCTCGGCCGGAAAAGCCGGAAAAATTTCGCCGGACCGTCTCACCGCCGACTTCTCCACGCAACTATAGGTAGCGGTCGCTCGCCGAAGGCGGGCGACCGTCGGACCGTCTCACCGCCGACTTTTCCGCGCAACTATAGGAAGCGGCCGAGCGGCCGCCGACGGCTAGCCGCGCGCCCGGCCGACCGTCTGGCCGCCGACTTCTCCGCGCAACTGTAGGGAGCGGCCGAGCGGCCGCCGACGGCCAGCCGCGCGCTCGGCCGACCGTTTGGCCGCCGAAGACCGCGCGCAACTATAGGCGGGCGCTACGCGCGCCCGCGTCCCAGACTACAAGCGAGGCGGCCGCTCGACGTCGCGGAGTTGCACCTGGTGCGCCGCACGCCGAAGCCATTCAGCCTGCAGCCTGTACTGAGCGCTGGCCCGGCCGCCGCGCCTCGCGCGCGCGCGGCCGGGCGACTCGAGACCGGGTCGGGACAGTCGCTGCCGTCGCACGGCGACTGCCGAGTTTGAGGGAGCCGGCCCGCGCGCCGGCTCCGCTCGCCGTTGAGGTGATTGCGCCGAGGAGAGAGAGCGGTTGGAGAGAAAGACGCGGCACGTGAACGCCGACGGTCGGAGCGCGCACGCCGACCGCCGGGCCGCGCACATCGGTTGCGGCGTAGTAGTCGGAGAGAGCGGGAGGTGGTGGCCCCGCGCGGCCGCGCGTAGTGACGGAGAGCGGGGAGTGGTGCCCCCGCCCGGCTACGCGCGGCCGGAGAGAGAGAGAGAGAGAGCGGGAGGTGGTTGGCCCCGCTCGGCCGCGCGCAGTGTCAGAGAGCGGGAAGTGACGACCCCCGCCCGGCTACGCGCGGCCAGAGAGAGAGCGGGAGGCTGCGGCCCCCGCCCGACTACGCGCGCACAAACGCAACGGAGCGGACGTGCGACGCGGCGCGCCCCCGCGGGGGAAGACGCCGCGCGCACGCCGCCAGTGCGCCGATCGCGGCGCGCGCGCTCCCCGCCCGGCCACGGCCGGCGCGCGGCGAGCGTGGCGCGCGCGCTATCTGGTTGATCCTGCCAGTAATCATATGCTTGTCTCAAAGATTAAGCCATGCATGTCTAAGTACAAGCCGCGTACGCGGCGAGACTGCGGACGGCTCATTAAATCGGTTATGAATCCACTGGGGCCAGACTCACCCGTGGATAACGTGCGGTAACTCCGGTGCTAATACATGCAACAAGGCTCCGACCCCGTCCTCGGGCGGGGGAAGGGCGCACTTATTAGGCGAAAACCAATGGCTCGGCCTCGCGCCGAGCGTTGGTGGACGACACCCGAGTAATTGCCGCCGATCGCACGGCCTCGGCGCCGGCGACGCCTTCACTGAGTTTCTGATCTATCATGCTGTCGACGGTTGGTGCTATGCCAACCGTGGCGTTGACGGATAACAGAGAATCTGGGTTCGATTCTGGAGAGGCCGCATGAGAAACGGCGACCACTTCCAAGGAAGGCAGCAGGCACGCAAATTACCCACTTCGGACACCGAGAGGTAGTGACGAACAATACCGATGCGGCGCACTTACGTGTCGCCGTAATCGGAATGAGTACACTTCAAATCCTTTAACGAGGATCCACTTGAGGGCAAGCCTGGTGCCAGCAGCCGCGGTAATTCCAGCTCAAGCAGCGTATATTTATATTGCTGCGTTTAAAAAGCTCGTAGTTGAAACGTCAGACGCGGGAGGGCGGACGGCCGTACCGGTCGCACTCGCCCGACCGAGCCAGGCGCGGAGGGCGCGCGTCGCTTGCACTTTGCCGTGTGAGCGCGCCGCCGCTGCACGTTCACCTTGAAGAAATTGAACCGCTTAGAGGGGGCGAGCAGCTTGAACAGCTCAGCATGGTATGATGGAACATGGGCTCGTACTCATTTTGTTGGTTAGAGAGTCGGCGAGCCAATGATTAACAGGGACTGCCGGGGGCATTAGTACTCGGACGGGAGAGGTGAAATTCAAGGATCGTCCGAAGACTCCCTACTGCGAAAGCATTTGCCAAGAATGTTTTCATTAATCAAGAACGAAAGTCAGAGGTGCGAAGGCGATCAGATACCGCCGTAGTTCTGACCGTAAACGTTGCCGCCTGGCAATTGGGCGCACTTCTGTCGAAGTTGCCGCCAGCAGTATTGCCCGGGAAACCAAAGTCATTGGGTTCCGGGGGGAGTATGGTTGCAAAGCTGAAACTTAAAGGAATTGACGGAAGGGCACCACCAGGAGTGGAGCCTGCGGCTTAATTTGACTCAACACGGGAAACCTCACCCGGCCCGAACACTGTTATGACAGACAGGTTGAGAGCTCTTTCTCGATTCAGTGGATGGTGGTGCATGGCCGTTCTTAGTTCGTGGAGCGATTTGTCTGGTTAATTCCGATAACGAACGAGATTCTTGCCTGCTAAATAGACGGCGCCGCCTCAGCACGGCGACCGATCGCTTCTTAGAGGGACAAGCGGCTTTTAGCCGCGTGAAGCAGAGAGCAATAACAGGTCAGTGATGCCCTCAGATGTTCGGGGCCGCACGCGCGCTACACTGTTTGCATCAGCGTGTTTCTCCCGCGCCGATGGGCGCGGGCAACCCGTTGAACCGCAAACGTGCTAGGGATCGGAGATTGCAATTGTTCTCCGTCAACGAGGAATTCCTTGTACTGGCGAGTCATCAGCTCGCGGGGAATCTGTCCCTGCCCTTTGTACACACCGCCCGTCGCTACTACCGATTGAGTGGTTTAGTGAGGCTCACGGACTGCGAGCTGCTCCAGGCGGCTTCGGCCGTCACGGCGCAGCGAGCGGAAAGTGAGACGAACTTGATCACTTCTAGGAAGTAAAAGTCGTAACAAGGTTTTCGTAGGTGAACCTGCGTAAGGATCATTGAGGTATAGCAGAACTGACGTCGGTCGCGCCGCCTGAGCAACGGACGCGACCGGACGAAACAGAGTTGACGAACCGATCGATGAGGAGGTGTAGATTGGCCTGTGTGGCACAGATGTGACGTCGAGCGCGCCGCCTGGGAAACGGCGTGGCCGGACGCACAGAGTCGGCACCGAAAGAGTGCGCGACAGTTGTTGCTTTTTGATCTCTCTCCAAGGATCGTTGAGGTGTAGAGTGGCCTGTGTGGCACAGAAGTGACGTCGAGCGCGCCGCTTGAGCAACGGCGTGGCCGGACGCACAGAGTCGGCACCGAAAGAGTGCGCGACGGTTAACGGAATTGACGGCTAATGGAATTGACGGTTGGTTCTGACGCGTGCAGGTTTCCAAGGGCGCGTACAGAAGATGGAACAATAGCGGGTTGTTGGTCGATCCTTCGAGCGTTGGTTCTGTGTCGGTTCACTCGGGTATACACAGAGATCAGCACGACCGCCGGGCGCGCGCGACTTAGGTTGCGCGCGGCCGACGCCTGGGCCGCGACGGATCGCCCGCCGACCTCCCCCGCGGAGAGGACGGCCGGGCTCGAGCCGCCGGCCCGTGACCGTTGCGCCGAGCGGCCAGCTGGCGACTGGCCGCGCGCGCGGGGTGCGTACGACTCGTCGGGTACCGCCGGCAGGCGGGCCCGTCGGACCGTAAAGCCGGCGCCGATCGGCGCCGGTTACCGCTCAAAGAGCTCGCCGACGGCATCGTTCGGATGCGCGCGCGCCCCTGGCGCGCGCGCGCCGTCCCGGTGCGGGCGAGCCGCCTCAGGTCACGCCGCACACGTACCGACTGCGGGCGCCGGCTCCGCGCAAGGGGATTGGTTCACCTCGATACGCGGAGACCGGCGCAGACCGCCGGGCGCGCGCGACTCAGGTTGCGCGCGGCCGACGCCCGGGCCGCGACGGTTCGCCCGCCGACCTCCCACGCGGAGGAACGGCCGGAGTCGAGCCGCCGGCCCCAAACCGCCGCCCCTGCCAGCGGGCGAGCGCCCGGGCCGCGACGGTTCGCCCGCCGACCTCCCCCGCGGAGGAACGGCCGGAGTCGAGCCGCCGGCCCCTAAACCGCCGCCCCTACCAGTGGGCGAGCGCCCGGGCCGCGACGGTTCGCCCGCCGACCTCCCCCGCGGAGGAACGGCCGGAGTCGAGCCGCCGGCCCCTAAACCGCCGCCCCTACCAGTGGGCGAGCGCCCGGGCCGCGACGGTTCGCCCGCCGACCTCCCCCGCGGAGGAACGGCCGGAGTCGAGCCGCCGGCCCCTAAACCGCCGCCCCTACCAGTGGGCGAGCGCCCGGGCCGCGACGGTTCGCCCGCCGACCTCCCCCGCGGAGGAACGGCCGGAGTCGAGCCGCCGGCCCCTAAACCGCCGCCCCTACCAGTGGGCGAGCGCCCGGGCCGGCCGCGACGGTTCGCCCGCCGACCTCCCCCGCGGAGGAACGGCCGGAGTCGAGCCGCCGGCCCCTAAACCGCCGCCCCTACCAGTGGGCGAGCGCCCGGGCCGCGACGGTTCGCCCGCCGACCTCTTCCGCGGAGAGGACGGCCGGAGTCGAGCCGCCGGCCCGTGACCGTTGCACCGGGCGGCCAGTTAGCCACTGGCCGCGCGCGCGGGGTGCGTACGACTCGTCGGGTACCGCCGGCAGGCGGGCCCGTCGGACCGTAAAGCCGGCGCCGATCGGCGCCGGTTACCGCTCAAAGAGCTCGCCGACGGCATCGTTCGGATGCGCGCGCGCCACTGGCGCGCGCGCGCCGTCCCGGTGCGGGCGAGCCGCCCCAGGTCACGCACTTGTACCGCAGACCGAAGCCAGGACCGAGCGAGGGCCCGCACCGCCGCCCCTGCCAGGGCGAGCGCGCGGGTCGACGCAAACCTCAAAGGCACAGCCCCGACTGTGCAAGGGACAACTCTGAGCGGTGGATCACTCGGCTCGCACGTCGATGAAGAGCGCAGCCAGCTGCGTTATGCAATGTGAACTGCAGGACACATCGATCATCGGCATCTTGAACGCACATTGTGGCCCCGGGTCATCCCGGGGCCGCGCCCGTCTGAGGGTCGTCATTCGCTGACAACCGCGTGGCCGCCGCCGCCTCCGCGAGGAGGCGCGCGCGCGACCTCGCGCCCTGGGTCGACGGGGCGCTCGTCCGCCACTCGGCGGTCGACGCGCCGCCGCGTCCCCAAGTGCAGCCGGCCGAGCGCGCGCGACGCGCTCGGCCCGAGC
>OZ037770.1:7175428-7182928 GCA_964035545.1 Bugula neritina
CGACGAGGACGACGACGGGTGCGCGGCGACGACAGAGTACGGCGACGAGGACGACGACGGGTGCGCGGCGACGACAGAGTAAGGCGACGAGGACGACGACGGGTGCGCGGCGACGACAGAGTACGGCGACGGCGAGGACGACCGGTCGACGGCGACGGTAGCGCGCGCGACGACGACTGCGCGACGACGACGACGACGACCGGTAGACGGCGGGAGTAGCGCGCGCGACGACCGAGTAACCTGACAGCAACGAGCGGCAGACAGCGCGCGCGCGTTCGAGCGCGCGCGTTCGAGCGCGCGCGATCGAGCGCGCGCGATCGAGCGCGCGCGTCCGCGACGACGACAGACAGCGGGAGTAGCGCGCGCGCGCGCGACGACCGAGTAGAGCGACGACGACGACGACCGGTAGACGGCGGGAGTAGCGCGCGCGACGACCGAGTAACCTGACAGCAACGAGCGGCAGACAGCGCGCGCTATCGAGCGCGCGCGTCCGCGACGACGACGACAGACAGCGGGAGTAGCGCGCGCGCGCGCGCGACGACCGAGTAGAGCGACGACGACGACGACCGGTAGACGGCGGGAGTAGCGCGCGCGACGACCGAGTAACCTGACAGCAACGAGCGGCAGACAGCGCGCGCTATCGAGCGCGCGCGTCCGCGGCGACGACGACAGACAGCGGGAGTAGCGCGCGCGCGCGCGCGACGACCGAGTAGAGCGACGACGACGACGACCGGTAGACGGCGGGAGTAGCGCGCGCGACGACCGAGTAACCTGACAGCAACGAGCGGCGGACGGCGCGCGCTATCGAGCGCGCGCGTCCGCGACGACGACGACAGACAGCGGGAGTAGAGCGCGCGCGCGCGCGACGACCGAGTAGAGCGACGACGACGACGACCGGTAGACGGCGGGAGTAGCGCGCGCGACGACCGAGTAACCTGACAGCAACGAGCGGCGGACGGCGCGCGCGCGTCGGAGCGCGCGCGTCGGAGCGCGCGCGACCGAGCGCGCGCGTCCGCGACGTAGTCGCGCGGCCACCGCCCGAGGACTCGCCCGCGGCCGACGACTTCTTTGCTCCAGGCGAGCGCACTCGCCTGCCGCAGAGCCCGGCGCGCGCCGCCCGGCCGGAAAAGCCGGAAAAATTTCGCCGGACCGTCTCACCGCCGACTTCTCCACGCAACTATAGGTAGCGGTCGCTCGCCGAAGGCGGGCGACCGTCGGACCGTCTCACCGCCGACTTTTCCGCGCAACTATAGGGAGCGGCCGAGCGGCCGCCGACGGCTAGCCGCGCGCCCGGCCGACCGTCTGGCCGCCGACTTCTCCGCGCAACTGTAGGGAGCGGCCGACCGGCCGCCGACGGCCAGCCGCGCGCTCGGCCGACCGTTTGGCCGCCGAAGACCGCGCGCAACTATAGGCGGGCGCTACGCGCGCCCGCGTCCCAGACTACAAGCGAGGCGGCCGCTCGACGTCGCGGAGTTGCACCTGGTGCGCCGCACGCCGAAGCCATTCAGCCTGCAGCCTGTACTGAGCGCTGGCCCGGCCGCCGCGCCCCGCGCGCGCGGCCGGGCGACTCGAGACCGGGTCGGGACAGTCGCTGCCGTCGCACGGCGACTGCCGAGTTTGAGGGAGCCGGCGCGCGCGCCGGCTCCGCTCGTCGTTGAGGTGATTGCGCCGAGGAGAGAGAGCGGTTGGAGAGAAAGACGCGGCACGTGAACGCCGACGGTCGGAGCGCGCACGCCGACCGCCGGGCCGCGCACATCGGTTGCGGCGTAGTAGTCGGAGAGAGCGGGAGGTGGTGGCCCCGCGCGGCCGCGCGTAGTGACGGGGAGAGAGAGCGGGGAGTGGTGCCCCCGCCCGGCTACGCGCGGCCGGAGAGAGAGAGAGAGAGAGAGCGGGAGGTGGTTGGCCCCGCTCGGCCGCGCGCAGTGTCAGAGAGCGGGAAGTGACGACCCCCGCCCGGCTACGCGCGGCCAGAGAGAGAGCGGGAGGCTGCGGCCCCCGCCCGACTACGCGCGCACAAACGCAACGGAGCGGACGTGCGACGCGGCGCGCCCCCGCGGGGGAAGACGCCGCGCGCACGCCGCCGGTGCGCCGATCGCGGCGCGCGCGCTCCCCGCCCGGCCACGGCCGGCGCGCGGCGAGCGTGGCGCGCGCGCTATCTGGTTGATCCTGCCAGTAATCATATGCTTGTCTCAAAGATTAAGCCATGCATGTCTAAGTACAAGCCGCGTACGCGGCGAGACTGCGGACGGCTCATTAAATCGGTTATGAATCCACTGGGGCCAGACTCACCCGTGGATAACGTGCGGTAACTCCGGTGCTAATACATGCAACAAGGCTCCGACCCCGTCCTCGGGCGGGGGAAGGGCGCACTTATTAGGCGAAAACCAATGGCTCGGCCTCGCGCCGAGCGTTGGTGGACGACACCCGAGTAATTGCCGCCGATCGCACGGCCTCGGCGCCGGCGACGCCTTCACTGAGTTTCTGATCTATCATGCTGTCGACGGTTGGTGCTATGCCAACCGTGGCGTTGACGGATAACAGAGAATCTGGGTTCGATTCTGGAGAGGCCGCATGAGAAACGGCGACCACTTCCAAGGAAGGCAGCAGGCACGCAAATTACCCACTTCGGACACCGAGAGGTAGTGACGAACAATACCGATGCGGCGCACTTACGTGTCGCCGTAATCGGAATGAGTACACTTCAAATCCTTTAACGAGGATCCACTTGAGGGCAAGCCTGGTGCCAGCAGCCGCGGTAATTCCAGCTCAAGCAGCGTATATTTATATTGCTGCGTTTAAAAAGCTCGTAGTTGAAACGTCAGACGCGGGAGGGCGGACGGCCGTACCGGTCGCACTCGCCCGACCGAGCCAGGCGCGGAGGGCGCGCGTCGCTTGCACTTTGCCGTGTGAGCGCGCCGCCGCTGCACGTTCACCTTGAAGAAATTGAACCGCTTAGAGGGGGCGAGCAGCTTGAACAGCTCAGCATGGTATGATGGAACATGGGCTCGTACTCATTTTGTTGGTTAGAGAGTCGGCGAGCCAATGATTAACAGGGACTGCCGGGGGCATTAGTACTCGGACGGGAGAGGTGAAATTCAAGGATCGTCCGAAGACTCCCTACTGCGAAAGCATTTGCCAAGAATGTTTTCATTAATCAAGAACGAAAGTCAGAGGTGCGAAGGCGATCAGATACCGCCGTAGTTCTGACCGTAAACGTTGCCGCCTGGCAATTGGGCGCACTTCTGTCGAAGTTGCCGCCAGCAGTATTGCCCGGGAAACCAAAGTCATTGGGTTCCGGGGGGAGTATGGTTGCAAAGCTGAAACTTAAAGGAATTGACGGAAGGGCACCACCAGGAGTGGAGCCTGCGGCTTAATTTGACTCAACACGGGAAACCTCACCCGGCCCGAACACTGTTATGACAGACAGGTTGAGAGCTCTTTCTCGATTCAGTGGATGGTGGTGCATGGCCGTTCTTAGTTCGTGGAGCGATTTGTCTGGTTAATTCCGATAACGAACGAGATTCTTGCCTGCTAAATAGACGGCGCCGCCTCAGCACGGCGACCGATCGCTTCTTAGAGGGACAAGCGGCTTTTAGCCGCGTGAAGCAGAGAGCAATAACAGGTCAGTGATGCCCTCAGATGTTCGGGGCCGCACGCGCGCTACACTGTTTGCATCAGCGTGTTTCTCCCGCGCCGATGGGCGCGGGCAACCCGTTGAACCGCAAACGTGCTAGGGATCGGAGATTGCAATTGTTCTCCGTCAACGAGGAATTCCTTGTACTGGCGAGTCATCAGCTCGCGGGGAATCTGTCCCTGCCCTTTGTACACACCGCCCGTCGCTACTACCGATTGAGTGGTTTAGTGAGGCTCACGGACTGCGAGCTGCTCCAGGCGGCTTCGGCCGTCACGGCGCAGCGAGCGGAAAGTGAGACGAACTTGATCACTTCTAGGAAGTAAAAGTCGTAACAAGGTTTTCGTAGGTGAACCTGCGTAAGGATCATTGAGGTATAGCAGAACTGACGTCGGTCGCGCCGCCTGAGCAACGGACGCGACCGGACGAAACAGAGTTGACGAACCGATCGATGAGGAGGTGTAGATTGGCCTGTGTGGCACAGATGTGACGTCGAGCGCGCCGCCTGGGAAACGGCGTGGCCGGACGCACAGAGTCGGCACCGAAAGAGTGCGCGACAGTTGTTGCTTTTTGATCTCTCTCCAAGGATCGTTGAGGTGTAGAGTGGCCTGTGTGGCACAGAAGTGACGTCGAGCGCGCCGCTTGAGCAACGGCGTGGCCGGACGCACAGAGTCGGCACCGAAAGAGTGCGCGACGGTTAACGGAATTGACGGCTAATGGAATTGACGGTTGGTTCTGACGCGCGCGGGTTATGGCGTATATGGCAGACGCGCGCGCGTACAGAACAATAAACGGCAGCGGCTTTTTGATCCTTCGATAGAGTGTTGGGTCTGTGTCGGTTCACTTGGGTATGCACAGAGATCAGCACGACCGCCGGGCGCGCGCGACTTAGGTTGCGCGCGGCCGACGCCTGGGCCGCGACGGATCGCCCGCCGACCTCCCCCGCGGAGAGGACGGCCGGGCTCGAGCCGCCGGCCCGTGACCGTTGCACCGAGCGGCCAGCTGGCAACTGGCCGCGCGCGCGGGGTGCGTACGACTCGTCGGGTACCGCCGGCAGGCGGGCCCGTCGGACCGTAAAGCCGGCGCCGATCGGCGCCGGTTACCGCTCAAAGAGCTCGCCGACGGCATCGTTCGGTTGCGCGCGCGCCCCTGGCGCGCGCGCGCCGTCCCGGTGCGGGCGAGCCGCCTCAGGTCACGCCGCACACGTACCGATTGCGAGCGCCGGCTCCGCGTTAGGGGATTGGTTCACCTCGACACGCGGAGACCGACGCGAACCGCCGGGCGCGCGCGACTCAGGTCGCGCGCGGCCGACGCCCGGGCCGCGACGGTTCGCCCGCCGACCTCCCCCGCGGAGGAACGGCCGGAGTCGAGCCGCCGGCCCCTAAACCGCCGCCCCTGCCAGTGGGCGAGCGCCCGGGCCGCGACGGTTCGCCCGCCGACCTCCCCCGCGGAGGAACGGCCGGAGTCGAGCCGCCGGCCCCTAAACCGCCGCCCCTACCAGTGGGCGAGCGCCCGGGCCGCGACGGTTCGCCCGCCGACCTCCCCCGCGGAGGAACGGCCGGAGTCGAGCCGCCGGCCCCTAAACCGCCGCCCCTACCAGTGGGCGAGCGCCCGGGCCGCGACGGTTCGCCCGCCGACCTCCCCCGCGGAGTAACGGCCGGAGTCGAGCCGCCGGCCCCTAAACCGCCGCCCCTACCAGTGGGCGAGCGCCCGGGCCGCGACGGTTCGCCCGCCGACCTCCCCCGCGGAGGAACGGCCGGAGTCGAGCCGCCGGCCCCTGAACCGCCGCCCCTACCAGTGGGCGAGCGCCCGGGCCGCGACGGTTCGCCCGCCGACCTCCCCCGCGGAGGAACGGCCGGAGTCGAGCCGCCGGCCCCTAAACCGCCGCCCCTACCAGTGGGCGAGCGCCCGGGCCGCGACGGTTCGCCCGCCGACCTCCCCCGCGGAGGAACGGCCGGAGTCGAGCCGCCGGCCCCTAAACCGCCGCCCCTACCAGTGGGCGAGCGCCCGGGCCGCGACGGTTCGCCCGCCGACCTCTTCCGCGGAGAGGACGGCCGGAGTCGAGCCGCCGGCCCGTGACCGTTGCACCGGGCGGCCAGTTAGCCACTGGCCGCGCGCGCGGGGTGCGTACGACTCGTCGGGTACCGCCGGCAGGCGGGCCCGTCGGACCGTAAAGCCGGCGCCGATCGGCGCCGGTTACCGCTCAAAGAGCTCGCCGACGGCATCGTTCGGATGCGCGCGCGCCACTGGCGCGCGCGCGCCGTCCCGGTGCGGGCGAGCCGCCCCAGGTCACGCACTTGTACCGCAGACCGAAGCCAGGACCGAGCGAGGGCCCGCACCGCCGCCCCTGCCAGGGCGAGCGCGCGGGTCGACGCAAACCTCAAAGGCACAGCCCCGACTGTGCAAGGGACAACTCTGAGCGGTGGATCACTCGGCTCGCACGTCGATGAAGAGCGCAGCCAGCTGCGTTATGCAATGTGAACTGCAGGACACATCGATCATCGGCATCTTGAACGCACATTGTGGCCCCGGGTCATCCCGGGGCCGCGCCCGTCTGAGGGTCGTCATTCGCTGACAACCGCGTGGCCGCCGCCGCCTCCGCGAGGAGGCGCGCGCGCGACCTCGCGCCCTGGGTCGACGGGGCGCTCGTCCGCCACTCGGCGGTCGACGCGCCGCCGCGTCCCCAAGTGCAGCCGGCCGAGCGCGCGCGACGCGCTCGGCCCGAGCAGCCCCCCCGCCAATGGCCGTAGCTGGGGGTCAGCCTGTCGCCGCCGGGCGTATTAGGTTCCGCGAGGCGCCCGCGTCGCGGGGCGCCCCGGAGCCGATGACGCGCCACGGATGCACGCGCGCACCGACAGGTTGGCCGGCCGAGGCACGCGCACGCACGTGCCGCCGCTGGACGCGGCAGGGGAGGAGCCGTCTCTCGCGCGCGCGCTTGGCGCGCGCGTGTCAGAACGACCTCAGATCGGACGCGACTACCCGCTGAACTTAAGCATATCAGTAAGCGGAGGAAAAGAAACTAACTAGGATTCCCCGAGTAACGGCGAGTGAAAGGGGAGAAGCCCAGCGCCGAAGCCCGCGGCCCCCGGTCGCAGTGCAATGTGGCGTTTCGGTGGCGGCTCGCCGCGCCGACCTCGGCACGAGTACTCCTGAAAGGGTCCGCCCGCAGCGGGTGTCAGGCCTCTACTTGCCGAACGGTCGCGCGCGGCCCGTCGTTCATCGCGGAGTCGGGTTGCTTGAGAGTGCAGCCCAAAGTGGGTGGTAAGCTCCATCTAAGGCTAAATACCTAGTGCGAGACCGATAGCAAACAAGTACCGTGAGGGAAAGTTGCAAAGAACTTTGAAAAGAGAGTTCAAGAGTACGTGAAACCGTTCAGAGGCAAACGGACGGAACCGGGCGAGTTCGCCGCCGCCATTCAGCCGTCGCGCCGCGACGGTGCACTTGGCGGCGGCGGAGCGCGACGACCGCCTGACGAGTCGCGAGAAGCCCGGCGGCAAGGTAGCGACGCGCTCGCGCGCGCCGTGTTACAGGCCGCCGCGGCGTCGGCCGACTCGACGGGCGAGGAGCGCCTGCGACGCACTCCCCTCGCGGGAGCGACCCGACGCGGCTAGCTGGCGGACGCCGGCGGCGAACTGCGTGCAGTTCGCCGCCGCGCGCTCCGACTGTCGGGCCGCGCGGCGTCGCGCGTCGTCCAGGGTCCGAGTCGCGTGGTTCCCGGCACTCCGTCCGACCCGTCTTGAAACACGGACCAAGGAGTTGAGCACGCTCGCGAGTCGATGGGCTCGACGAACCCCAAAGGCGCAGCTAAGGCAAAACGGGCGTGATCCGGCACTGGCGTGTCGGCGCAACGCCGGCCCGCGGCCGACTCG
>OZ037770.1:7186026-7193526 GCA_964035545.1 Bugula neritina
GGTTCGTCGAGCCCATCGACTCGCGAGCGTGCTCAACTCCTTGGTCCGTGTTTCAAGACGGGTCGGACGGAGTGCCGGGAACCACGCGACTCGGACCCTGGACGACGCGCGACGCCGCGCGGCCCGACAGTCGGAGCGCGCGGCGGCGAACTGCACGCAGTTCGCCGCCGGCGTCCGCCAGCTAGCCGCGTCGAGTCGCTCCCGCGAGGGGAGTGCGTCGCAGGCGCTCCTCGCCCGTCGAGTCTGCCGACGCCGCGGCGGCCTGTAACACGGCGCGCGCGAGCGCGTCGCTACCTTGCCGCCGGGCTTCTCGCGACTCGTCAGGCGGTCGTCGCGCTCCGCCGCCGCCAAGTGCACCGTCGCGCGGCGGCGCGACGGCTGAATGGCGGCGGCGAACTCGCCCGGTTCCGTCCGTTTGCCTCTGAACGGTTTCACGTACTCTTGAACTCTCTTTTCAAAGTTCTTTGCAACTTTCCCTCACGGTACTTGTTTGCTATCGGTCTCGCACTAGGTATTTAGCCTTAGATGGAGCTTACCACCCACTTTGGGCTGCACTCTCAAGCAACCCGACTCCGCGATGAACGACGGGCCGCGCGCGACCGTTCGGCAAGTAGAGGCCTGACACCCGCTGCGGGCGGACCCTTTCAGGAGTACTCGTGCCGAGGTCGGCGCGGCGAGCCGCCACCGAAACGCCACATTGCACTGCGACCGGGGGCCGCGGGCTTCGGCGCTGGGCTTCTCCCCTTTCACTCGCCGTTACTCGGGGAATCCTAGTTAGTTTCTTTTCCTCCGCTTACTGATATGCTTAAGTTCAGCGGGTAGTCGCGTCCGATCTGAGGTCGTTCTGACATGCGCGCAGCGCGCGCCTGGCGCGCGCGCGCGCGAGAGACGGCTCCTCCCCTGCCGCGTCCAGCGGCGGCACGTGCGTGCGCGTGCCTCGGCCGGCCAACCTGTCGGTGCGCGCGTGCATCCGTGGCGCGTCATCGGCTCCGGGGCGCCCCGCGACGCGGGCGCCTCGCGGAACCTAATACGCCCGGCGGCGACAGGCTGACCCCCAGCTACGGCCATTGGCGGGGGGGCTGCTCGGGCCGAGCGCGTCGCGCGCGCTCGGCCGGCTGCACTTGGGGACGCGGCGGCGCGTCGACCGCCGAGTGGCGGACGAGCGCCCCGTCGACCCAGGGCGCGAGGTCGCGCGCGCGCCTCCTCGCGGAGGCGGCGGCGGCCACGCGGTTGTCGGCGAATGACGACCCTCAGACGGGCGCGGCCCCGGGATGACCCGGGGCCACAATGTGCGTTCAAGATGCCGATGATCGATGTGTCCTGCAGTTCACATTGCATAACGCAGCTGGCTGCGCTCTTCATCGACGTGCGAGCCGAGTGATCCACCGCTCAGAGTTGTCCCTTGCACAGTCGGGGCTGTGCCTTTGAGGTTTGCGTCGACCCGCGCGCTCGCCCTGGCAGGGGCGGCGGTGCGGGCCCTCGCTCGGTCCTGGCTTCGGTCTGCGGTACAAGTGCGTGACCTGGGGCGGCTCGCCCGCACCGGGACGGCGCGCGCGCGCCAGTGGCGCGCGCGCATCCGAACGATGCCGTCGGCGAGCTCTTTGAGCGGTAACCGGCGCCGATCGGCGCCGGCTTTACGGTCCGACGGGCCCGCCTGCCGGCGGTACCCGACGAGTCGTACGCACCCCGCGCGCGCGGCCAGTGGCTAACTGGCCGCCCGGTGCAACGGTCACGGGCCGGCGGCTCGACTCCGGCCGTCCTCTCCGCGGAAGAGGTCGGCGGGCGAACCGTCGCGGCCCGGGCGCTCGCCCGCTGGTAGGGGCGGCGGTTTAGGGGCCGGCGGCTCGACTCCGGCCGTTCCTCCGCGGGGGAGGTCGGCGGGCGAACCGTCGCGGCCCGGGCGCTCGCCCACTGGTAGGGGCGGCGGTTTAGGGGCCGGCGGCTCGACTCCGGCCGTTCCTCCGCGGGGGAGGTCGGCGGGCGAACCGTCGCGGCCCGGGCGCTCGCCCACTGGTAGGGGCGGCGGTTTAGGGGCCGGCGGCTCGACTCCGGCCGTTCCTCCGCGGGGGAGGTCGGCGGGCGAACCGTCGCGGCCCGGGCGCTCGCCCACTGGTAGGGGCGGCGGTTTAGGGGCCGGCGGCTCGACTCCGGCCGTTCCTCCGCGGGGGAGGTCGGCGGGCGAACCGTCGCGGCCCGGGCGCTCGCCCACTGGTAGGGGCGGCGGTTTAGGGGCCGGCGGCTCGACTCCGGCCGTTCCTCCGCGGGGGAGGTCGGCGGGCGAACCGTCGCGGCCCGGGCGCTCGCCCACTGGTAGGGGCGGCGGTTTAGGGGCCGGCGGCTCGACTCCGGCCGTTCCTCCGCGGGGGAGGTCGGCGGGCGAACCGTCGCGGCCCGGGCGCTCGCCCACTGGTAGGGGCGGCGGTTTAGGGGCCGGCGGCTCGACTCCGGCCGTTCCTCCGCGGGGGAGGTCGGCGGGCGAACCGTCGCGGCCCGGGCGCTCGCCCACTGGTAGGGGCGGCGGTTTAGGGGCCGGCGGCTCGACTCCGGCCGTTCCTCCGCGGGGGAGGTCGGCGGGCGAACCGTCGCGGCCCGGGCGCTCGCCCACTGGTAGGGGCGGCGGTTTAGGGGCCGGCGGCTCGACTCCGGCCGTTCCTCCGCGGGGGAGGTCGGCGGGCGAACCGTCGCGGCCCGGGCGCTCGCCCACTGGTAGGGGCGGCGGTTTAGGGGCCGGCGGCTCGACTCCGGCCGTTCCTCCGCGGGGGAGGTCGGCGGGCGAACCGTCGCGGCCCGGGCGTCGGCCGCGCGCGACCTGAGTCGCGCGCGCCCGGCGGTTCGCGTCGGTCTCCGCGTGTCGAGGTGAACCAATCCCCTAACGCGGAGCCGGCGCTCGCAATCGGTACGTGTGCGGCGTGACCTGAGGCGGCTCGCCCGCACCGGGACGGCGCGCGCGCGCCAGGGGCGCGCGCGCAACCGAACGATGCCGTCGGCGAGCTCTTTGAGCGGTAACCGGCGCCGATCGGCGCCGGCTTTACGGTCCGACGGGCCCGCCTGCCGGCGGTACCCGACGAGTCGTACGCACCCCGCGCGCGCGGCCAGTTGCCAGCTGGCCGCTCGGTGCAACGGTCACGGGCCGGCGGCTCGAGCCCGGCCGTCCTCTCCGCGGGGGAGGTCGGCGGGCGATCCGTCGCGGCCCAGGCGTCGGCCGCGCGCAACCTAAGTCGCGCGCGCCCGGCGGTCGTGCTGATCTCTGTGCATACCCAAGTGAACCGACACAGACCCAACACTCTATCGAAGGATCAAAAAGCCGCTGCCGTTTATTCTTCTGTACGCGCGCGCGTCTGCCATATACGCCATAACCCGCGCGCGTCAGAACCAACCGTCAATTCCATTAGCCGACAATTCCGTTAACCGTCGCGCACTCTTTCGGTGCCGACTCTGTGCGTCCGGCCACGCCGTTGCTCAAGCGGCGCGCTCGACGTCACTTCTGTGCCACACAGGCCACTCTACACCTCAATGATCCTTGGAGAGAGATCAAAAGGCAACAACTGTCGCGCACTCTTTCGGTGCCGACTCTGTGCGTCCGGCCACGCCGTTTCCCAGGCGGCGCGCTCGACGTCACATCTGTGCCACACAGGCCAATCTACACCTCATCGATCGGTTCGCCAACTCTGTTTCGTCCGGTCGCGTCCGTTGCTCAGGCGGCGCGACCGACGTCAGTTCTGCTATACCTCAATGATCCTTACGCAGGTTCACCTACGAAAACCTTGTTACGACTTTTACTTCCTAGAAGTGATCAAGTTCGTCTCACTTTCCGCTCGCTGCGCCGTGACGGCCGAAGCCGCCTGGAGCAGCTCGCAGTCCGTGAGCCTCACTAAACCACTCAATCGGTAGTAGCGACGGGCGGTGTGTACAAAGGGCAGGGACAGATTCCCCGCGAGCTGATGACTCGCCAGTACAAGGAATTCCTCGTTGACGGAGAACAATTGCAATCTCCGATCCCTAGCACGTTTGCGGTTCAACGGGTTGCCCGCGCCCATCGGCGCGGGAGAAACACGCTGATGCAAACAGTGTAGCGCGCGTGCGGCCCCGAACATCTGAGGGCATCACTGACCTGTTATTGCTCTCTGCTTCACGCGGCTAAAAGCCGCTTGTCCCTCTAAGAAGCGATCGGTCGCCGTGCTGAGGCGGCGCCGTCTATTTAGCAGGCAAGAATCTCGTTCGTTATCGGAATTAACCAGACAAATCGCTCCACGAACTAAGAACGGCCATGCACCACCATCCACTGAATCGAGAAAGAGCTCTCAACCTGTCTGTCATAACAGTGTTCGGGCCGGGTGAGGTTTCCCGTGTTGAGTCAAATTAAGCCGCAGGCTCCACTCCTGGTGGTGCCCTTCCGTCAATTCCTTTAAGTTTCAGCTTTGCAACCATACTCCCCCCGGAACCCAATGACTTTGGTTTCCCGGGCAATACTGCTGGCGGCAACTTCGACAGAAGTGCGCCCAATTGCCAGGCGGCAACGTTTACGGTCAGAACTACGGCGGTATCTGATCGCCTTCGCACCTCTGACTTTCGTTCTTGATTAATGAAAACATTCTTGGCAAATGCTTTCGCAGTAGGGAGTCTTCGGACGATCCTTGAATTTCACCTCTCCCGTCCGAGTACTAATGCCCCCGGCAGTCCCTGTTAATCATTGGCTCGCCGACTCTCTAACCAACAAAATGAGTACGAGCCCATGTTCCATCATACCATGCTGAGCTGTTCAAGCTGCTCGCCCCCTCTAAGCGGTTCAATTTCTTCAAGGTGAACGTGCAGCGGCGGCGCGCTCACACGGCAAAGTGCAAGCGACGCGCGCCCTCCGCGCCTGGCTCGGTCGGGCGAGTGCGACCGGTACGGCCGTCCGCCCTCCCGCGTCTGACGTTTCAACTACGAGCTTTTTAAACGCAGCAATATAAATATACGCTGCTTGAGCTGGAATTACCGCGGCTGCTGGCACCAGGCTTGCCCTCAAGTGGATCCTCGTTAAAGGATTTGAAGTGTACTCATTCCGATTACGGCGACACGTAAGTGCGCCGCATCGGTATTGTTCGTCACTACCTCTCGGTGTCCGAAGTGGGTAATTTGCGTGCCTGCTGCCTTCCTTGGAAGTGGTCGCCGTTTCTCATGCGGCCTCTCCAGAATCGAACCCAGATTCTCTGTTATCCGTCAACGCCACGGTTGGCATAGCACCAACCGTCGACAGCATGATAGATCAGAAACTCAGTGAAGGCGTCGCCGGCGCCGAGGCCGTGCGATCGGCGGCAATTACTCGGGTGTCGTCCACCAACGCTCGGCGCGAGGCCGAGCCATTGGTTTTCGCCTAATAAGTGCGCCCTTCCCCCGCCCGAGGACGGGGTCGGAGCCTTGTTGCATGTATTAGCACCGGAGTTACCGCACGTTATCCACGGGTGAGTCTGGCCCCAGTGGATTCATAACCGATTTAATGAGCCGTCCGCAGTCTCGCCGCGTACGCGGCTTGTACTTAGACATGCATGGCTTAATCTTTGAGACAAGCATATGATTACTGGCAGGATCAACCAGATAGCGCGCGCGCCACGCTCGCCGCGCGCCGGCCGTGGCCGGGCGGGGAGCGCGCGCGCCGCGATCGGCGCACTGGCGGCGTGCGCGCGGCGTCTTCCCCCGCGGGGGCGCGCCGCGTCGCACGTCCGCTCCGTTGCGTTTGTGCGCGCGTAGTCGGGCGGGGGCCGCAGCCTCCCGCTCTCTCTCTGGCCGCGCGTAGCCGGGCGGGGGTCGTCACTTCCCGCTCTCTGACACTGCGCGCGGCCGAGCGGGGCCAACCACCTCCCGCTCTCTCTCTCTCTCTCTCCGGCCGCGCGTAGCCGGGCGGGGGCACCACTCCCCGCTCTCCGTCACTACGCGCGGCCGCGCGGGGCCACCACCTCCCGCTCTCTCCGACTACTACGCCGCAACCGATGTGCGCGGCCCGGCGGTCGGCGTGCGCGCTCCGACCGTCGGCGTTCACGTGCCGCGTCTTTCTCTCCAACCGCTCTCTCTCCTCGGCGCAATCACCTCAACGGCGAGCGGAGCCGGCGCGCGGGCCGGCTCCCTCAAACTCGGCAGTCGCCGTGCGACGGCAGCGACTGTCCCGACCCGGTCTCGAGTCGCCCGGCCGCGCGCGCGCAAGGCGCGGCGGCCGGGCCAGCGCTCAGTACAGGCTGCAGGCTGAATGGCTTCGGCGTGCGGCGCACCAGGTGCAACTCCGCGACGTCGAGCGGCCGCCTCGCTTGTAGTCTGGGACGCGGGCGCGCGTAGCGCCCGCCTATAGTTGCGCGCGGTCTTCGGCGGCCAAACGGTCGGCCGAGCGCGCGGCTGGCCGTCGGCGGCCGCTCGGCCGCTCCCTACAGTTGCGCGGAGAAGTCGGCGGCCAGACGGTCGGCCGGGCGCGCGGCTAGCCGTCGGCGGCCGCTCGGCCGCTCCCTATAGTTGCGCGGAAAAGTCGGCGGTGAGACGGTCCGACGGTCGCCCGCCTTCGGCGAGCGACCGCTACCTATAGTTGCGTGGAGAAGTCGGCGGTGAGACGGTCCGGCGAAATTTTTCCGGCTTTTCCGGCCGAGCGGCGCGCGCCGGGCTCTGCGGCAGGCGAGTGCGCTCGCCTGGAGCAAAGAAGTCGTCGGCCGCGGGCGAGTCCTCGGGCGGTGGCCGCGCGACTACGTCGCGGACGCGCGCGCTCGATCGCGCGCGCTCGAACGCGCGCGCTCGAACGCGCGCGCGCGCTGTCTGCCGCTCGTTGCTGTCAGGTTACTCGGTCGTCGCGCGCGCTACTCCCGCCGTCTACCGGTCGTCGTCGTCGTCGCCCTACTCGGTCGTCGCGCGCGCGCGCTACTCCCGCTGTCTGTCGTCGTCGCGGACGCGCGCGCTCGATCGCGCGCTCTCGATAGCGCGCGCTCCGACGCGCGCGCGCTGTCTGCCGCTCGTTGCTGTCAGGTTACTCGGTCGTCGCGCGCGCTACTCCCGCCGTCTACCGGTCGTCGTCGTCGTCGCCCTACTCGGTCGTCGCGCGCGCGCGCTACTCCCGCTGTCTGTCGTCGTCGCGGACGCGCGCGCTCGATCGCGCGCTCTCGATAGCGCGCGCTCCGACGCGCGCGCGCTGTCTGCCGCTCGTTGCTGTCAGGTTACTCGGTCGTCGCGCGCGCTACTCCCGCCGTCTACCGGTCGTCGTCGTCGCCGTCGACCGCTCGTCGTCGACGTCGCTCTACTCTGTCGTCGCCGCGCACCCGTCGTCGCGCGCTCTACCGTCGCCGCGCACCCGTCGTCGTCCTCGTCGCCTTACTCTGTCGTCGCCGCGCACCCGTCGTCGTCCTCGTCGCCCTACTCTGTCGTCGCCGCGCACCCGTCGTCGTCCTCGTCGCCTTACTCTGTCGTCGCCGCGCACCCGTCGTCGTCCTCGCCGTCGCCTTACTCTGTCGTCGCCGCGCACCCGTCGTCGTCCTCGTCGCCTTACTC
>OZ037770.1:7198526-7206026 GCA_964035545.1 Bugula neritina
TTACCACCCACTTTGGGCTGCACTCTCAAGCAACCCGACTCCGCGATGAACGACGGGCCGCGCGCGACCGTTCGGCAAGTAGAGGCCTGACACCCGCTGCGGGCGGACCCTTTCAGGAGTACTCGTGCCGAGGTCGGCGCGGCGAGCCGCCACCGAAACGCCACATTGCACTGCGACCGGGGGCCGCGGGCTTCGGCGCTGGGCTTCTCCCCTTTCACTCGCCGTTACTCGGGGAATCCTAGTTAGTTTCTTTTCCTCCGCTTACTGATATGCTTAAGTTCAGCGGGTAGTCGCGTCCGATCTGAGGTCGTTCTGACATGCGCGCGCGCGCGCCTGGCGCGCGCGCGCGCGAGAGACGGCTCCTCCCCTGCCGCGTCCAGCGGCGGCACGTGCGTGCGCGTGCCTCGGCCGGCCAACCTGTCGGTGCGCGCGTGCATCCGTGGCGCGTCATCGGCTCCGGGGCGCCCCGCGACGCGGGCGCCTCGCGGAACCTAATACGCCCGGCGGCGACAGGCTGACCCCCAGCTACGGCCATTGGCGGGGGGGCTGCTCGGGCCGAGCGCGTCGCGCGCGCTCGGCCGGCTGCACTTGGGGACGCGGCGGCGCGTCGACCGCCGAGTGGCGGACGAGCGCCCCGTCGACCCAGGGCGCGAGGTCGCGCGCAGCGCCTCCTCGCGGAGGCGGCGGCGGCCACGCGGTTGTCGGCGAATGACGACCCTCAGACGGGCGCGGCCCCGGGATGACCCGGGGCCACAATGTGCGTTCAAGATGCCGATGATCGATGTGTCCTGCAGTTCACATTGCATAACGCAGCTGGCTGCGCTCTTCATCGACGTGCGAGCCGAGTGATCCACCGCTCAGAGTTGTCCCTTGCACAGTCGGGGCTGTGCCTTTGAGGTTTGCGTCGACCCGCGCGCTCGCCCTGGCAGGGGCGGCGGTGCGGGCCCTCGCTCGGTCCTGGCTTCGGTCTGCGGTACAAGTGCGTGACCTGGGGCGGCTCGCCCGCACCGGGACGGCGCGCGCGCGCCAGTGGCGCGCGCGCATCCGAACGATGCCGTCGGCGAGCTCTTTGAGCGGTAACCGGCGCCGATCGGCGCCGGCTTTACGGTCCGACGGGCCCGCCTGCCGGCGGTACCCGACGAGTCGTACGCACCCCGCGCGCGCGGCCAGTGGCTAACTGGCCGCCCGGTGCAACGGTCACGGGCCGGCGGCTCGACTCCGGCCGTCCTCTCCGCGGAAGAGGTCGGCGGGCGAACCGTCGCGGCCCGGGCGCTCGCCCGCTGGTAGGGGCGGCGGTTTAGGGGCCGGCGGCTCGACTCCGGCCGTTCCTCCGCGGGGGAGGTCGGCGGGCGAACCGTCGCGGCCCGGGCGCTCGCCCACTGGTAGGGGCGGCGGTTTAGGGGCCGGCGGCTCGACTCCGGCCGTTCCTCCGCGGGGGAGGTCGGCGGGCGAACCGTCGCGGCCCGGGCGCTCGCCCACTGGTAGGGGCGGCGGTTTAGGGGCCGGCGGCTCGACTCCGGCCGTTCCTCCGCGGGGGAGGTCGGCGGGCGAACCGTCGCGGCCCGGGCGCTCGCCCACTGGTAGGGGCGGCGGTTTAGGGGCCGGCGGCTCGACTCCGGCCGTTCCTCCGCGGGGGAGGTCGGCGGGCGAACCGTCGCGGCCCGGGCGCTCGCCCACTGGTAGGGGCGGCGGTTTAGGGGCCGGCGGCTCGACTCCGGCCGTTCCTCCGCGGGGGAGGTCGGCGGGCGAACCGTCGCGGCCCGGGCGCTCGCCCACTGGTAGGGGCGGCGGTTTAGGGGCCGGCGGCTCGACTCCGGCCGTTCCTCCGCGGGGGAGGTCGGCGGGCGAACCGTCGCGGCCCGGGCGCTCGCCCACTGGTAGGGGCGGCGGTTTAGGGGCCGGCGGCTCGACTCCGGCCGTTCCTCCGCGGGGGAGGTCGGCGGGCGAACCGTCGCGGCCCGGGCGCTCGCCCACTGGTAGGGGCGGCGGTTTAGGGGCCGGCGGCTCGACTCCGGCCGTTCCTCCGCGGGGGAGGTCGGCGGGCGAACCGTCGCGGCCCGGGCGCTCGCCCACTGGTAGGGGCGGCGGTTTAGGGGCCGGCGGCTCGACTCCGGCCGTTCCTCCGCGGGGGAGGTCGGCGGGCGAACCGTCGCGGCCCGGGCGCTCGCCCACTGGTAGGGGCGGCGGTTCGCGTCGGTCTCCGCGTGTCGAGGTGAACCAATCCCCTAACGCGGAGCCGGCGCTCGCAATCGGTACGTGTGCGGCGTGACCTGAGGCGGCTCGCCCGCACCGGGACGGCGCGCGCGCGCCAGGGGCGCGCGCGCAACCGAACGATGCCGTCGGCGAGCTCTTTGAGCGGTAACCGGCGCCGATCGGCGCCGGCTTTACGGTCCGACGGGCCCGCCTGCCGGCGGTACCCGACGAGTCGTACGCACCCCGCGCGCGCGGCCAGTTGCCAGCTGGCCGCTCGGTGCAACGGTCACGGGCCGGCGGCTCGAGCCCGGCCGTCCTCTCCGCGGGGGAGGTCGGCGGGCGATCCGTCGCGGCCCAGGCGTCGGCCGCGCGCAACCTAAGTCGCGCGCGCCCGGCGGTCGTGCTGATCTCTGTGCATACCCAAGTGAACCGACACAGACCCAACACTCTATCGAAGGATCAAAAAGCCGCTGCCGTTTATTCTTCTGTACGCGCGCGCGTCTGCCATATACGCCATAACCCGCGCGCGTCAGAACCAACCGTCAATTCCATTAGCCGACAATTCCGTTAACCGTCGCGCACTCTTTCGGTGCCGACTCTGTGCGTCCGGCCACGCCGTTGCTCAAGCGGCGCGCTCGACGTCACTTCTGTGCCACACAGGCCACTCTACACCTCAATGATCCTTGGAGAGAGATCAAAAGGCAACAACTGTCGCGCACTCTTTCGGTGCCGACTCTGTGCGTCCGGCCACGCCGTTTCCCAGGCGGCGCGCTCGACGTCACATCTGTGCCACACAGGCCAATCTACACCTCATCGATCGGTTCGCCAACTCTGTTTCGTCCGGTCGCGTCCGTTGCTCAGGCGGCGCGACCGACGTCAGTTCTGCTATACCTCAATGATCCTTACGCAGGTTCACCTACGAAAACCTTGTTACGACTTTTACTTCCTAGAAGTGATCAAGTTCGTCTCACTTTCCGCTCGCTGCGCCGTGACGGCCGAAGCCGCCTGGAGCAGCTCGCAGTCCGTGAGCCTCACTAAACCACTCAATCGGTAGTAGCGACGGGCGGTGTGTACAAAGGGCAGGGACAGATTCCCCGCGAGCTGATGACTCGCCAGTACAAGGAATTCCTCGTTGACGGAGAACAATTGCAATCTCCGATCCCTAGCACGTTTGCGGTTCAACGGGTTGCCCGCGCCCATCGGCGCGGGAGAAACACGCTGATGCAAACAGTGTAGCGCGCGTGCGGCCCCGAACATCTGAGGGCATCACTGACCTGTTATTGCTCTCTGCTTCACGCGGCTAAAAGCCGCTTGTCCCTCTAAGAAGCGATCGGTCGCCGTGCTGAGGCGGCGCCGTCTATTTAGCAGGCAAGAATCTCGTTCGTTATCGGAATTAACCAGACAAATCGCTCCACGAACTAAGAACGGCCATGCACCACCATCCACTGAATCGAGAAAGAGCTCTCAACCTGTCTGTCATAACAGTGTTCGGGCCGGGTGAGGTTTCCCGTGTTGAGTCAAATTAAGCCGCAGGCTCCACTCCTGGTGGTGCCCTTCCGTCAATTCCTTTAAGTTTCAGCTTTGCAACCATACTCCCCCCGGAACCCAATGACTTTGGTTTCCCGGGCAATACTGCTGGCGGCAACTTCGACAGAAGTGCGCCCAATTGCCAGGCGGCAACGTTTACGGTCAGAACTACGGCGGTATCTGATCGCCTTCGCACCTCTGACTTTCGTTCTTGATTAATGAAAACATTCTTGGCAAATGCTTTCGCAGTAGGGAGTCTTCGGACGATCCTTGAATTTCACCTCTCCCGTCCGAGTACTAATGCCCCCGGCAGTCCCTGTTAATCATTGGCTCGCCGACTCTCTAACCAACAAAATGAGTACGAGCCCATGTTCCATCATACCATGCTGAGCTGTTCAAGCTGCTCGCCCCCTCTAAGCGGTTCAATTTCTTCAAGGTGAACGTGCAGCGGCGGCGCGCTCACACGGCAAAGTGCAAGCGACGCGCGCCCTCCGCGCCTGGCTCGGTCGGGCGAGTGCGACCGGTACGGCCGTCCGCCCTCCCGCGTCTGACGTTTCCGTCTGACGTTTCAACTACGAGCTTTTTAAACGCAGCAATATAAATATACGCTGCTTGAGCTGGAATTACCGCGGCTGCTGGCACCAGGCTTGCCCTCAAGTGGATCCTCGTTAAAGGATTTGAAGTGTACTCATTCCGATTACGGCGACACGTAAGTGCGCCGCATCGGTATTGTTCGTCACTACCTCTCGGTGTCCGAAGTGGGTAATTTGCGTGCCTGCTGCCTTCCTTGGAAGTGGTCGCCGTTTCTCATGCGGCCTCTCCAGAATCGAACCCAGATTCTCTGTTATCCGTCAACGCCACGGTTGGCATAGCACCAACCGTCGACAGCATGATAGATCAGAAACTCAGTGAAGGCGTCGCCGGCGCCGAGGCCGTGCGATCGGCGGCAATTACTCGGGTGTCGTCCACCAACGCTCGGCGCGAGGCCGAGCCATTGGTTTTCGCCTAATAAGTGCGCCCTTCCCCCGCCCGAGGACGGGGTCGGAGCCTTGTTGCATGTATTAGCACCGGAGTTACCGCACGTTATCCACGGGTGAGTCTGGCCCCAGTGGATTCATAACCGATTTAATGAGCCGTCCGCAGTCTCGCCGCGTACGCGGCTTGTACTTAGACATGCATGGCTTAATCTTTGAGACAAGCATATGATTACTGGCAGGATCAACCAGATAGCGCGCGCGCCACGCTCGCCGCGCGCCGGCCGTGGCCGGGCGGGGAGCGCGCGCGCCGCGATCGGCGCACTGGCGGCGTGCGCGCGGCGTCTTCCCCCGCGGGGGCGCGCCGCGTCGCACGTCCGCTCCGTTGCGTTTGTGCGCGCGTAGTCGGGCGGGGGCCGCAGCCTCCCGCTCTCTCTCTGGCCGCGCGTAGCCGGGCGGGGGTCGTCACTTCCCGCTCTCTGACACTGCGCGCGGCCGAGCGGGGCCAACCACCTCCCGCTCTCTCTCTCTCTCTCTCCGGCCGCGCGTAGCCGGGCGGGGGCACCACTCCCCGCTCTCCGTCACTACGCGCGGCCGCGCGGGGCCACCACCTCCCGCTCTCTCCGACTACTACGCCGCAACCGATGTGCGCGGCCCGGCGGTCGGCGTGCGCGCTCCGACCGTCGGCGTTCACGTGCCGCGTCTTTCTCTCCAACCGCTCTCTCTCCTCGGCGCAATCACCTCAACGGCGAGCGGAGCCGGCGCGCGGGCCGGCTCCCTCAAACTCGGCAGTCGCCGTGCGACGGCAGCGACTGTCCCGACCCGGTCTCGAGTCGCCCGGCCGCGCGCGCGCAAGGCGCGGCGGCCGGGCCAGCGCTCAGTACAGGCTGCAGGCTGAATGGCTTCGGCGTGCGGCGCACCAGGTGCAACTCCGCGACGTCGAGCGGCCGCCTCGCTTGTAGTCTGGGACGCGGGCGCGCGTAGCGCCCGCCTATAGTTGCGCGCGGTCTTCGGCGGCCAAACGGTCGGCCGAGCGCGCGGCTGGCCGTCGGCGGCCGCTCGGCCGCTCCCTACAGTTGCGCGGAGAAGTCGGCGGCCAGACGGTCGGCCGGGCGCGCGGCTAGCCGTCGGCGGCCGCTCGGCCGCTCCCTATAGTTGCGCGGAAAAGTCGGCGGTGAGACGGTCCGACGGTCGCCCGCCTTCGGCGAGCGACCGCTACCTATAGTTGCGTGGAGAAGTCGGCGGTGAGACGGTCCGGCGAAATTTTTCCGGCTTTTCCGGCCGAGCGGCGCGCGCCGGGCTCTGCGGCAGGCGAGTGCGCTCGCCTGGAGCAAAGAAGTCGTCGGCCGCGGGCGAGTCCTCGGGCGGTGGCCGCGCGACTACGTCGCGGACGCGCGCGCTCGATCGCGCGCGCTCGAACGCGCGCGCTCGAACGCGCGCGCGCGCTGTCTGCCGCTCGTTGCTGTCAGGTTACTCGGTCGTCGCGCGCGCTACTCCCGCCGTCTACCGGTCGTCGTCGTCGTCGCCCTACTCGGTCGTCGCGCGCGCGCGCTACTCCCGCTGTCTGTCGTCGTCGCGGACGCGCGCGCTCGATCGCGCGCTCTCGATAGCGCGCGCTCCGACGCGCGCGCGCTGTCTGCCGCTCGTTGCTGTCAGGTTACTCGGTCGTCGCGCGCGCTACTCCCGCCGTCTACCGGTCGTCGTCGTCGTCGCCCTACTCGGTCGTCGCGCGCGCGCGCTACTCCCGCTGTCTGTCGTCGTCGCGGACGCGCGCGCTCGATCGCGCGCTCTCGATAGCGCGCGCTCCGACGCGCGCGCGCTGTCTGCCGCTCGTTGCTGTCAGGTTACTCGGTCGTCGCGCGCGCTACTCCCGCCGTCTACCGGTCGTCGTCGTCGCCGTCGACCGCTCGTCGTCGACGTCGCTCTACTCTGTCGTCGCCGCGCACCCGTCGTCGCGCGCTCTACCGTCGCCGCGCACCCGTCGTCGTCCTCGTCGCCTTACTCTGTCGTCGCCGCGCACCCGTCGTCGTCCTCGTCGCCCTACTCTGTCGTCGCCGCGCACCCGTCGTCGTCCTCGTCGCCTTACTCTGTCGTCGCCGCGCACCCGTCGTCGTCCTCGCCGTCGCCTTACTCTGTCGTCGCCGCGCACACCGTCGTCGTCCTCGTCGCCTTACTCTGTCGTCGCCGCGCACCCGTCGTCGTCCTCGTCGCCGTACTCTGTCGTCGCCGTCGACCGGTCGTCCTCGCCGTCGCCGTACTCTGTCGTCGTCGCGCGCGCTCCGACGCGCGCACTCTGCCAGTCGTCGTCGTCGTCGTCGTCGTCGCTCTACTCTGTCGTCGCCGCGCACCCGTCGTCGTCCTCGTCGCCTTACTCTGTCGTCGCCGCGCACCCGTCGTCGTCCTCGTCGCCGTACTCTGTCGTCGCCGTCGACCGGTCGTCCTCGCCGTCGCCGTACTCTGTCGTCGTCGCGCGCGCTCCGACGCGCGCACTCTGCCAGTCGTCGTCGTCGTCGTCGTCGTCGCTCTACTCTGTCGTCGCCGCGCACCCGTCGTCGTCCTCGTCGCCTTACTCTGTCGTCGTCGCGCAGTCGTCGTCGCGCGCGCTACCGTCGCCGTCGACCGGTCGTCCTCGCCGTCGCCGTACTCTGTCGTCGCCGCGCACCCGTCGTCGTCCTCGTCGCCGTACTCTGTCGTCGTCGCGCAGTCGTCGTCGCGCGCGCTACCGTCGCCGTCGACCGGTCGTCCTCGCCGTCGCCGTACTCTGTCGTCGTCGCGCGCGCTCCGACGCGCGCACTCTGCCAGTCGT
>OZ037770.1:7211026-7216026 GCA_964035545.1 Bugula neritina
GCCCCGTCGACCCAGGGCGCGAGGTCGCGCGCGCGCCTCCTCGCGGAGGCGGCGGCGGCCACGCGGTTGTCGGCGAATGACGACCCTCAGACGGGCGCGGCCCCGGGATGACCCGGGGCCACAATGTGCGTTCAAGATGCCGATGATCGATGTGTCCTGCAGTTCACATTGCATAACGCAGCTGGCTGCGCTCTTCATCGACGTGCGAGCCGAGTGATCCACCGCTCAGAGTTGTCCCTTGCACAGTCGGGGCTGTGCCTTTGAGGTTTGCGTCGACCCGCGCGCTCGCCCTGGCAGGGGCGGCGGTGCGGGCCCTCGCTCGGTCCTGGCTTCGGTCTGCGGTACAAGTGCGTGACCTGGGGCGGCTCGCCCGCACCGGGACGGCGCGCGCGCGCCAGTGGCGCGCGCGCATCCGAACGATGCCGTCGGCGAGCTCTTTGAGCGGTAACCGGCGCCGATCGGCGCCGGCTTTACGGTCCGACGGGCCCGCCTGCCGGCGGTACCCGACGAGTCGTACGCACCCCGCGCGCGCGGCCAGTGGCTAACTGGCCGCCCGGTGCAACGGTCACGGGCCGGCGGCTCGACTCCGGCCGTCCTCTCCGCGGAAGAGGTCGGCGGGCGAACCGTCGCGGCCCGGGCGCTCGCCCGCTGGTAGGGGCGGCGGTTTAGGGGCCGGCGGCTCGACTCCGGCCGTTCCTCCGCGGGGGAGGTCGGCGGGCGAACCGTCGCGGCCCGGGCGCTCGCCCACTGGTAGGGGCGGCGGTTTAGGGGCCGGCGGCTCGACTCCGGCCGTTCCTCCGCGGGGGAGGTCGGCGGGCGAACCGTCGCGGCCCGGGCGCTCGCCCACTGGTAGGGGCGGCGGTTTAGGGGCCGGCGGCTCGACTCCGGCCGTTCCTCCGCGGGGGAGGTCGGCGGGCGAACCGTCGCGGCCCGGGCGCTCGCCCACTGGTAGGGGCGGCGGTTTAGGGGCCGGCGGCTCGACTCCGGCCGTTCCTCCGCGGGGGAGGTCGGCGGGCGAACCGTCGCGGCCCGGGCGCTCGCCCACTGGTAGGGGCGGCGGTTTAGGGGCCGGCGGCTCGACTCCGGCCGTTCCTCCGCGGGGGAGGTCGGCGGGCGAACCGTCGCGGCCCGGGCGCTCGCCCACTGGTAGGGGCGGCGGTTTAGGGGCCGGCGGCTCGACTCCGGCCGTTCCTCCGCGGGGGAGGTCGGCGGGCGAACCGTCGCGGCCCGGGCGCTCGCCCACTGGTAGGGGCGGCGGTTTAGGGGCCGGCGGCTCGACTCCGGCCGTTCCTCCGCGGGGGAGGTCGGCGGGCGAACCGTCGCGGCCCGGGCGCTCGCCCACTGGTAGGGGCGGCGGTTTAGGGGCCGGCGGCTCGACTCCGGCCGTTCCTCCGCGGGGGAGGTCGGCGGGCGAACCGTCGCGGCCCGGGCGCTCGCCCACTGGTAGGGGCGGCGGTTTAGGGGCCGGCGGCTCGACTCCGGCCGTTCCTCCGCGGGGGAGGTCGGCGGGCGAACCGTCGCGGCCCGGGCGCTCGCCCACTGGTAGGGGCGGCGGTTTAGGGGCCGGCGGCTCGACTCCGGCCGTTCCTCCGCGGGGGAGGTCGGCGGGCGAACCGTCGCGGCCCGGGCGCTCGCCCACTGGTAGGGGCGGCGGTTTAGGGGCCGGCGGCTCGACTCCGGCCGTTCCTCCGCGGGGGAGGTCGGCGGGCGAACCGTCGCGGCCCGGGCGCTCGCCCACTGGTAGGGGCGGCGGTTTAGGGGCCGGCGGCTCGACTCCGGCCGTTCCTCCGCGGGGGAGGTCGGCGGGCGAACCGTCGCGGCCCGGGCGTCGGCCGCGCGCGACCTGAGTCGCGCGCGCCCGGCGGTTCGCGTCGGTCTCCGCGTGTCGAGGTGAACCAATCCCCTAACGCGGAGCCGGCGCTCGCAATCGGTACGTGTGCGGCGTGACCTGAGGCGGCTCGCCCGCACCGGGACGGCGCGCGCGCGCCAGGGGCGCGCGCGCAACCGAACGATGCCGTCGGCGAGCTCTTTGAGCGGTAACCGGCGCCGATCGGCGCCGGCTTTACGGTCCGACGGGCCCGCCTGCCGGCGGTACCCGACGAGTCGTACGCACCCCGCGCGCGCGGCCAGTTGCCAGCTGGCCGCTCGGTGCAACGGTCACGGGCCGGCGGCTCGAGCCCGGCCGTCCTCTCCGCGGGGGAGGTCGGCGGGCGATCCGTCGCGGCCCAGGCGTCGGCCGCGCGCAACCTAAGTCGCGCGCGCCCGGCGGTCGTGCTGATCTCTGTGCATACCCAAGTGAACCGACACAGACCCAACACTCTATCGAAGGATCAAAAAGCCGCTGCCGTTTATTCTTCTGTACGCGCGCGCGTCTGCCATATACGCCATAACCCGCGCGCGTCAGAACCAACCGTCAATTCCATTAGCCGACAATTCCGTTAACCGTCGCGCACTCTTTCGGTGCCGACTCTGTGCGTCCGGCCACGCCGTTGCTCAAGCGGCGCGCTCGACGTCACTTCTGTGCCACACAGGCCACTCTACACCTCAATGATCCTTGGAGAGAGATCAAAAGGCAACAACTGTCGCGCACTCTTTCGGTGCCGACTCTGTGCGTCCGGCCACGCCGTTTCCCAGGCGGCGCGCTCGACGTCACATCTGTGCCACACAGGCCAATCTACACCTCATCGATCGGTTCGCCAACTCTGTTTCGTCCGGTCGCGTCCGTTGCTCAGGCGGCGCGACCGACGTCAGTTCTGCTATACCTCAATGATCCTTACGCAGGTTCACCTACGAAAACCTTGTTACGACTTTTACTTCCTAGAAGTGATCAAGTTCGTCTCACTTTCCGCTCGCTGCGCCGTGACGGCCGAAGCCGCCTGGAGCAGCTCGCAGTCCGTGAGCCTCACTAAACCACTCAATCGGTAGTAGCGACGGGCGGTGTGTACAAAGGGCAGGGACAGATTCCCCGCGAGCTGATGACTCGCCAGTACAAGGAATTCCTCGTTGACGGAGAACAATTGCAATCTCCGATCCCTAGCACGTTTGCGGTTCAACGGGTTGCCCGCGCCCATCGGCGCGGGAGAAACACGCTGATGCAAACAGTGTAGCGCGCGTGCGGCCCCGAACATCTGAGGGCATCACTGACCTGTTATTGCTCTCTGCTTCACGCGGCTAAAAGCCGCTTGTCCCTCTAAGAAGCGATCGGTCGCCGTGCTGAGGCGGCGCCGTCTATTTAGCAGGCAAGAATCTCGTTCGTTATCGGAATTAACCAGACAAATCGCTCCACGAACTAAGAACGGCCATGCACCACCATCCACTGAATCGAGAAAGAGCTCTCAACCTGTCTGTCATAACAGTGTTCGGGCCGGGTGAGGTTTCCCGTGTTGAGTCAAATTAAGCCGCAGGCTCCACTCCTGGTGGTGCCCTTCCGTCAATTCCTTTAAGTTTCAGCTTTGCAACCATACTCCCCCCGGAACCCAATGACTTTGGTTTCCCGGGCAATACTGCTGGCGGCAACTTCGACAGAAGTGCGCCCAATTGCCAGGCGGCAACGTTTACGGTCAGAACTACGGCGGTATCTGATCGCCTTCGCACCTCTGACTTTCGTTCTTGATTAATGAAAACATTCTTGGCAAATGCTTTCGCAGTAGGGAGTCTTCGGACGATCCTTGAATTTCACCTCTCCCGTCCGAGTACTAATGCCCCCGGCAGTCCCTGTTAATCATTGGCTCGCCGACTCTCTAACCAACAAAATGAGTACGAGCCCATGTTCCATCATACCATGCTGAGCTGTTCAAGCTGCTCGCCCCCTCTAAGCGGTTCAATTTCTTCAAGGTGAACGTGCAGCGGCGGCGCGCTCACACGGCAAAGTGCAAGCGACGCGCGCCCTCCGCGCCTGGCTCGGTCGGGCGAGTGCGACCGGTACGGCCGTCCGCCCTCCCGCGTCTGACGTTTCAACTACGAGCTTTTTAAACGCAGCAATATAAATATACGCTGCTTGAGCTGGAATTACCGCGGCTGCTGGCACCAGGCTTGCCCTCAAGTGGATCCTCGTTAAAGGATTTGAAGTGTACTCATTCCGATTACGGCGACACGTAAGTGCGCCGCATCGGTATTGTTCGTCACTACCTCTCGGTGTCCGAAGTGGGTAATTTGCGTGCCTGCTGCCTTCCTTGGAAGTGGTCGCCGTTTCTCATGCGGCCTCTCCAGAATCGAACCCAGATTCTCTGTTATCCGTCAACGCCACGGTTGGCATAGCACCAACCGTCGACAGCATGATAGATCAGAAACTCAGTGAAGGCGTCGCCGGCGCCGAGGCCGTGCGATCGGCGGCAATTACTCGGGTGTCGTCCACCAACGCTCGGCGCGAGGCCGAGCCATTGGTTTTCGCCTAATAAGTGCGCCCTTCCCCCGCCCCGAGGACGGGGTCGGAGCCTTGTTGCATGTATTAGCACCGGAGTTACCGCACGTTATCCACGGGTGAGTCTGGCCCCAGTGGATTCATAACCGATTTAATGAGCCGTCCGCAGTCTCGCCGCGTACGCGGCTTGTACTTAGACATGCATGGCTTAATCTTTGAGACAAGCATATGATTACTGGCAGGATCAACCAGATAGCGCGCGCGCCACGCTCGCCGCGCGCCGGCCGTGGCCGGGCGGGGAGCGCGCGCGCCGCGATCGGCGCACTGGCGGCGTGCGCGCGGCGTCTTCCCCCGCGGGGGCGCGCCGCGTCGCACGTCCGCTCCGTTGCGTTTGTGCGCGCGTAGTCGGGCGGGGGCCGCAGCCTCCCGCTCTCTCTCTGGCCGCGCGTAGCCGGGCGGGGGTCGTCACTTCCCGCTCTCTGACACTGCGCGCGGCCGAGCGGGGCCAACCACCTCCCGCTCTCTCTCTCTCTCTCTCCGGCCGCGCGTAGCCGGGCGGGGGCACCACTCCCCGCTCTCCGTCACTACGCGCGGCCGCGCGGGGCCACCACCTCCCGCTCTCTCCGACTACTACGCCGCA
>OZ037770.1:7221026-7228526 GCA_964035545.1 Bugula neritina
GCTTCCGCCACCACCCTTTAAATGATACAGAAATCTGCGACGACGGTTTTTTCGAAGCCCAGATAGGGTTGGTTGGCTGCTCACGTCAGACGGCTTCGCAACGAACGCCTCCTCCCCGTTCAGAACGGAGTTCTCCGATCTCTTAGGGCCGACTGACCCATGTCCAACTGCTGTTCACATGGAACCCTTCTCCACTTCGGTCTACAAAGTTCTCATTTGTATACTTGCTACTACCACCAAGATCTGCACTGAAGGCGGCTCCACGCGTGCTCTCGCACAACGCTTCAGCGCCACCGACACGCCCTCCTACTCGTCGGGGCCTGGCATTACGCACGCATTGCCCCGACGGTGCGGTATGGGTCGCACGCTCCAGCGCCATCCATTTTCAGGGCTAGTTGATTCGGCAGGTGAGTTGTTACACACTCCTTAGCGAATTCCGACTTCCATGGCTCGTCCTGCTGTCTATATCAACCAACACCTTTTGTGGTGTCTCATGAGCGTGCGTTAGGCACCCTAACCGCACGTTTGGTTCATCCCACAGCGCCAGTTCTGCTTACCAAAAACGGCCCACTGGGCACTCTCTGTTCGAGCACGCGACCCCGATAGGGAAGGGTCGCGCCTCTTACCCATTTAAAGTTTGAGAATAGGTTGAGGACGTTTCGTCCCCAATGCCTCTAATCATTCGCTTTACCGGATAAAACCATACGAATCGAGTGCCAGCTATCCTGAGGGAAACTTCGGAGGGAACCAGCTACTAGGCGGTTCGATTAGTCTTTCGCCCCTATGCTCAAGTTTGACGACCGATTTGCACGTCAGGATCGCTGCGAGCCTCCACCAGAGTTTCCTCTGGCTTCGCCCTGCTCAAGCATAGTTCACCACCTTTCGGGTCTGAGCACGCCCGCTCTCGCGCCGCAGCCACTCGCGTCGAGTCGGCCGCGGGCCGGCGTTGCGCCGACACGCCAGTGCCGGATCACGCCCGTTTTGCCTTAGCTGCGCCTTTGGGGTTCGTCGAGCCCATCGACTCGCGAGCGTGCTCAACTCCTTGGTCCGTGTTTCAAGACGGGTCGGACGGAGTGCCGGGAACCACGCGACTCGGACCCTGGACGACGCGCGACGCCGCGCGGCCCGACAGTCGGAGCGCGCGGCGGCGAACTGCACGCAGTTCGCCGCCGGCGTCCGCCAGCTAGCCGCGTCGAGTCGCTCCCGCGAGGGGAGTGCGTCGCAGGCGCTCCTCGCCCGTCGAGTCTGCCGACGCCGCGGCGGCCTGTAACACGGCGCGCGCGAGCGCGTCGCTACCTTGCCGCCGGGCTTCTCGCGACTCGTCAGGCGGTCGTCGCGCTCCGCCGCCGCCAAGTGCACCGTCGCGCGGCGGCGCGACGGCTGAATGGCGGCGGCGAACTCGCCCGGTTCCGTCCGTTTGCCTCTGAACGGTTTCACGTACTCTTGAACTCTCTTTTCAAAGTTCTTTGCAACTTTCCCTCACGGTACTTGTTTGCTATCGGTCTCGCACTAGGTATTTAGCCTTAGATGGAGCTTACCACCCACTTTGGGCTGCACTCTCAAGCAACCCGACTCCGCGATGAACGACGGGCCGCGCGCGACCGTTCGGCAAGTAGAGGCCTGACACCCGCTGCGGGCGGACCCTTTCAGGAGTACTCGTGCCGAGGTCGGCGCGGCGAGCCGCCACCGAAACGCCACATTGCACTGCGACCGGGGGCCGCGGGCTTCGGCGCTGGGCTTCTCCCCTTTCACTCGCCGTTACTCGGGGAATCCTAGTTAGTTTCTTTTCCTCCGCTTACTGATATGCTTAAGTTCAGCGGGTAGTCGCGTCCGATCTGAGGTCGTTCTGACATGCGCGCGCGCGCGCCTGGCGCGCGCTGCGCGCGAGAGACGGCTCCTCCCCTGCCGCGTCCAGCGGCGGCACGTGCGTGCGCGTGCCTCGGCCGGCCAACCTGTCGGTGCGCGCGTGCATCCGTGGCGCGTCATCGGCTCCGGGGCGCCCCGCGACGCGGGCGCCTCGCGGAACCTAATACGCCCGGCGGCGACAGGCTGACCCCCAGCTACGGCCATTGGCGGGGGGGCTGCTCGGGCCGAGCGCGTCGCGCGCGCTCGGCCGGCTGCACTTGGGGACGCGGCGGCGCGTCGACCGCCGAGTGGCGGACGAGCGCCCCGTCGACCCAGGGCGCGAGGTCGCGCGCGCGCCTCCTCGCGGAGGCGGCGGCGGCCACGCGGTTGTCGGCGAATGACGACCCTCAGACGGGCGCGGCCCCGGGATGACCCGGGGCCACAATGTGCGTTCAAGATGCCGATGATCGATGTGTCCTGCAGTTCACATTGCATAACGCAGCTGGCTGCGCTCTTCATCGACGTGCGAGCCGAGTGATCCACCGCTCAGAGTTGTCCCTTGCACAGTCGGGGCTGTGCCTTTGAGGTTTGCGTCGACCCGCGCGCTCGCCCTGGCAGGGGCGGCGGTGCGGGCCCTCGCTCGGTCCTGGCTTCGGTCTGCGGTACAAGTGCGTGACCTGGGGCGGCTCGCCCGCACCGGGACGGCGCGCGCGCGCCAGTGGCGCGCGCGCATCCGAACGATGCCGTCGGCGAGCTCTTTGAGCGGTAACCGGCGCCGATCGGCGCCGGCTTTACGGTCCGACGGGCCCGCCTGCCGGCGGTACCCGACGAGTCGTACGCACCCCGCGCGCGCGGCCAGTGGCTAACTGGCCGCCCGGTGCAACGGTCACGGGCCGGCGGCTCGACTCCGGCCGTCCTCTCCGCGGAAGAGGTCGGCGGGCGAACCGTCGCGGCCCGGGCGCTCGCCCGCTGGTAGGGGCGGCGGTTTAGGGGCCGGCGGCTCGACTCCGGCCGTTCCTCCGCGGGGGAGGTCGGCGGGCGAACCGTCGCGGCCCGGGCGCTCGCCCACTGGTAGGGGCGGCGGTTTAGGGGCCGGCGGCTCGACTCCGGCCGTTCCTCCGCGGGGGAGGTCGGCGGGCGAACCGTCGCGGCCCGGGCGCTCGCCCACTGGTAGGGGCGGCGGTTTAGGGGCCGGCGGCTCGACTCCGGCCGTTCCTCCGCGGGGGAGGTCGGCGGGCGAACCGTCGCGGCCCGGGCGCTCGCCCACTGGTAGGGGCGGCGGTTTAGGGGCCGGCGGCTCGACTCCGGCCGTTCCTCCGCGGGGGAGGTCGGCGGGCGAACCGTCGCGGCCCGGGCGCTCGCCCACTGGTAGGGGCGGCGGTTTAGGGGCCGGCGGCTCGACTCCGGCCGTTCCTCCGCGGGGGAGGTCGGCGGGCGAACCGTCGCGGCCCGGGCGCTCGCCCACTGGTAGGGGCGGCGGTTTAGGGGCCGGCGGCTCGACTCCGGCCGTTCCTCCGCGGGGGAGGTCGGCGGGCGAACCGTCGCGGCCCGGGCGCTCGCCCACTGGTAGGGGCGGCGGTTTAGGGGCCGGCGGCTCGACTCCGGCCGTTCCTCCGCGGGGGAGGTCGGCGGGCGAACCGTCGCGGCCCGGGCGCTCGCCCACTGGTAGGGGCGGCGGTTTAGGGGCCGGCGGCTCGACTCCGGCCGTTCCTCCGCGGGGGAGGTCGGCGGGCGAACCGTCGCGGCCCGGGCGCTCGCCCACTGGTAGGGGCGGCGGTTTAGGGGCCGGCGGCTCGACTCCGGCCGTTCCTCCGCGGGGGAGGTCGGCGGGCGAACCGTCGCGGCCCGGGCGCTCGCCCACTGGTAGGGGCGGCGGTTTAGGGGCCGGCGGCTCGACTCCGGCCGTTCCTCCGCGGGGGAGGTCGGCGGGCGAACCGTCGCGGCCCGGGCGCTCGCCCACTGGTAGGGGCGGCGGTTTAGGGGCCGGCGGCTCGACTCCGGCCGTTCCTCCGCGGGGGAGGTCGGCGGGCGAACCGTCGCGGCCCGGGCGCTCGCCCACTGGTAGGGGCGGCGGTTTAGGGGCCGGCGGCTCGACTCCGGCCGTTCCTCCGCGGGGGAGGTCGGCGGGCGAACCGTCGCGGCCCGGGCGTCGGCCGCGCGCGACCTGAGTCGCGCGCGCCCGGCGGTTCGCGTCGGTCTCCGCGTGTCGAGGTGAACCAATCCCCTAACGCGGAGCCGGCGCTCGCAATCGGTACGTGTGCGGCGTGACCTGAGGCGGCTCGCCCGCACCGGGACGGCGCGCGCGCGCCAGGGGCGCGCGCGCAACCGAACGATGCCGTCGGCGAGCTCTTTGAGCGGTAACCGGCGCCGATCGGCGCCGGCTTTACGGTCCGACGGGCCCGCCTGCCGGCGGTACCCGACGAGTCGTACGCACCCCGCGCGCGCGGCCAGTTGCCAGCTGGCCGCTCGGTGCAACGGTCACGGGCCGGCGGCTCGAGCCCGGCCGTCCTCTCCGCGGGGGAGGTCGGCGGGCGATCCGTCGCGGCCCAGGCGTCGGCCGCGCGCAACCTAAGTCGCGCGCGCCCGGCGGTCGTGCTGATCTCTGTGCATACCCAAGTGAACCGACACAGACCCAACACTCTATCGAAGGATCAAAAAGCCGCTGCCGTTTATTCTTCTGTACGCGCGCGCGTCTGCCATATACGCCATAACCCGCGCGCGTCAGAACCAACCGTCAATTCCATTAGCCGACAATTCCGTTAACCGTCGCGCACTCTTTCGGTGCCGACTCTGTGCGTCCGGCCACGCCGTTGCTCAAGCGGCGCGCTCGACGTCACTTCTGTGCCACACAGGCCACTCTACACCTCAATGATCCTTGGAGAGAGATCAAAAGGCAACAACTGTCGCGCACTCTTTCGGTGCCGACTCTGTGCGTCCGGCCACGCCGTTTCCCAGGCGGCGCGCTCGACGTCACATCTGTGCCACACAGGCCAATCTACACCTCATCGATCGGTTCGCCAACTCTGTTTCGTCCGGTCGCGTCCGTTGCTCAGGCGGCGCGACCGACGTCAGTTCTGCTATACCTCAATGATCCTTACGCAGGTTCACCTACGAAAACCTTGTTACGACTTTTACTTCCTAGAAGTGATCAAGTTCGTCTCACTTTCCGCTCGCTGCGCCGTGACGGCCGAAGCCGCCTGGAGCAGCTCGCAGTCCGTGAGCCTCACTAAACCACTCAATCGGTAGTAGCGACGGGCGGTGTGTACAAAGGGCAGGGACAGATTCCCCGCGAGCTGATGACTCGCCAGTACAAGGAATTCCTCGTTGACGGAGAACAATTGCAATCTCCGATCCCTAGCACGTTTGCGGTTCAACGGGTTGCCCGCGCCCATCGGCGCGGGAGAAACACGCTGATGCAAACAGTGTAGCGCGCGTGCGGCCCCGAACATCTGAGGGCATCACTGACCTGTTATTGCTCTCTGCTTCACGCGGCTAAAAGCCGCTTGTCCCTCTAAGAAGCGATCGGTCGCCGTGCTGAGGCGGCGCCGTCTATTTAGCAGGCAAGAATCTCGTTCGTTATCGGAATTAACCAGACAAATCGCTCCACGAACTAAGAACGGCCATGCACCACCATCCACTGAATCGAGAAAGAGCTCTCAACCTGTCTGTCATAACAGTGTTCGGGCCGGGTGAGGTTTCCCGTGTTGAGTCAAATTAAGCCGCAGGCTCCACTCCTGGTGGTGCCCTTCCGTCAATTCCTTTAAGTTTCAGCTTTGCAACCATACTCCCCCCGGAACCCAATGACTTTGGTTTCCCGGGCAATACTGCTGGCGGCAACTTCGACAGAAGTGCGCCCAATTGCCAGGCGGCAACGTTTACGGTCAGAACTACGGCGGTATCTGATCGCCTTCGCACCTCTGACTTTCGTTCTTGATTAATGAAAACATTCTTGGCAAATGCTTTCGCAGTAGGGAGTCTTCGGACGATCCTTGAATTTCACCTCTCCCGTCCGAGTACTAATGCCCCCGGCAGTCCCTGTTAATCATTGGCTCGCCGACTCTCTAACCAACAAAATGAGTACGAGCCCATGTTCCATCATACCATGCTGAGCTGTTCAAGCTGCTCGCCCCCTCTAAGCGGTTCAATTTCTTCAAGGTGAACGTGCAGCGGCGGCGCGCTCACACGGCAAAGTGCAAGCGACGCGCGCCCTCCGCGCCTGGCTCGGTCGGGCGAGTGCGACCGGTACGGCCGTCCGCCCTCCCGCGTCTGACGTTTCAACTACGAGCTTTTTAAACGCAGCAATATAAATATACGCTGCTTGAGCTGGAATTACCGCGGCTGCTGGCACCAGGCTTGCCCTCAAGTGGATCCTCGTTAAAGGATTTGAAGTGTACTCATTCCGATTACGGCGACACGTAAGTGCGCCGCATCGGTATTGTTCGTCACTACCTCTCGGTGTCCGAAGTGGGTAATTTGCGTGCCTGCTGCCTTCCTTGGAAGTGGTCGCCGTTTCTCATGCGGCCTCTCCAGAATCGAACCCAGATTCTCTGTTATCCGTCAACGCCACGGTTGGCATAGCACCAACCGTCGACAGCATGATAGATCAGAAACTCAGTGAAGGCGTCGCCGGCGCCGAGGCCGTGCGATCGGCGGCAATTACTCGGGTGTCGTCCACCAACGCTCGGCGCGAGGCCGAGCCATTGGTTTTCGCCTAATAAGTGCGCCCTTCCCCCGCCCGAGGACGGGGTCGGAGCCTTGTTGCATGTATTAGCACCGGAGTTACCGCACGTTATCCACGGGTGAGTCTGGCCCCAGTGGATTCATAACCGATTTAATGAGCCGTCCGCAGTCTCGCCGCGTACGCGGCTTGTACTTAGACATGCATGGCTTAATCTTTGAGACAAGCATATGATTACTGGCAGGATCAACCAGATAGCGCGCGCGCCACGCTCGCCGCGCGCCGGCCGTGGCCGGGCGGGGAGCGCGCGCGCCGCGATCGGCGCACTGGCGGCGTGCGCGCGGCGTCTTCCCCCGCGGGGGCGCGCCGCGTCGCACGTCCGCTCCGTTGCGTTTGTGCGCGCGTAGTCGGGCGGGGGCCGCAGCCTCCCGCTCTCTCTCTGGCCGCGCGTAGCCGGGCGGGGGTCGTCACTTCCCGCTCTCTGACACTGCGCGCGGCCGAGCGGGGCCAACCACCTCCCGCTCTCTCTCTCTCTCTCTCCGGCCGCGCGTAGCCGGGCGGGGGCACCACTCCCCGCTCTCCGTCACTACGCGCGGCCGCGCGGGGCCACCACCTCCCGCTCTCTCCGACTACTACGCCGCAACCGATGTGCGCGGCCCGGCGGTCGGCGTGCGCGCTCCGACCGTCGGCGTTCACGTGCCGCGTCTTTCTCTCCAACCGCTCTCTCTCCTCGGCGCAATCACCTCAACGGCGAGCGGAGCCGGCGCGCGGGCCGGCTCCCTCAAACTCGGCAGTCGCCGTGCGACGGCAGCGACTGTCCCGACCCGGTCTCGAGTCGCCCGGCCGCGCGCGCGCAAGGCGCGGCGGCCGGGCCAGCGCTCAGTACAGGCTGCAGGCTGAATGGCTTCGGCGTGCGGCGCACCAGGTGCAACTCCGCGACGTCGAGCGGCCGCCTCGCTTGTAGTCTGGGACGCGGG
>OZ037770.1:7233526-7241026 GCA_964035545.1 Bugula neritina
TTGCCCCGACGGTGCGGTATGGGTCGCACGCTCCAGCGCCATCCATTTTCAGGGCTAGTTGATTCGGCAGGTGAGTTGTTACACACTCCTTAGCGAATTCCGACTTCCATGGCCATCGTCCTGCTGTCTATATCAACCAACACCTTTTGTGGTGTCTCATGAGCGTGCGTTAGGCACCCTAACCGCACGTTTGGTTCATCCCACAGCGCCAGTTCTGCTTACCAAAAACGGCCCACTGGGCACTCTCTGTTCGAGCACGCGACCCCGATAGGGAAGGGTCGCGCCTCTTACCCATTTAAAGTTTGAGAATAGGTTGAGGACGTTTCGTCCCCAATGCCTCTAATCATTCGCTTTACCGGATAAAACCATACGAATCGAGTGCCAGCTATCCTGAGGGAAACTTCGGAGGGAACCAGCTACTAGGCGGTTCGATTAGTCTTTCGCCCCTATGCTCAAGTTTGACGACCGATTTGCACGTCAGGATCGCTGCGAGCCTCCACCAGAGTTTCCTCTGGCTTCGCCCTGCTCAAGCATAGTTCACCACCTTTCGGGTCTGAGCACGCCCGCTCTCGCGCCGCAGCCACTCGCGTCGAGTCGGCCGCGGGCCGGCGTTGCGCCGACACGCCAGTGCCGGATCACGCCCGTTTTGCCTTAGCTGCGCCTTTGGGGTTCGTCGAGCCCATCGACTCGCGAGCGTGCTCAACTCCTTGGTCCGTGTTTCAAGACGGGTCGGACGGAGTGCCGGGAACCACGCGACTCGGACCCTGGACGACGCGCGACGCCGCGCGGCCCGACAGTCGGAGCGCGCGGCGGCGAACTGCACGCAGTTCGCCGCCGGCGTCCGCCAGCTAGCCGCGTCGAGTCGCTCCCGCGAGGGGAGTGCGTCGCAGGCGCTCCTCGCCCGTCGAGTCTGCCGACGCCGCGGCGGCCTGTAACACGGCGCGCGCGAGCGCGTCGCTACCTTGCCGCCGGGCTTCTCGCGACTCGTCAGGCGGTCGTCGCGCTCCGCCGCCGCCAAGTGCACCGTCGCGCGGCGGCGCGACGGCTGAATGGCGGCGGCGAACTCGCCCGGTTCCGTCCGTTTGCCTCTGAACGGTTTCACGTACTCTTGAACTCTCTTTTCAAAGTTCTTTGCAACTTTCCCTCACGGTACTTGTTTGCTATCGGTCTCGCACTAGGTATTTAGCCTTAGATGGAGCTTACCACCCACTTTGGGCTGCACTCTCAAGCAACCCGACTCCGCGATGAACGACGGGCCGCGCGCGACCGTTCGGCAAGTAGAGGCCTGACACCCGCTGCGGGCGGACCCTTTCAGGAGTACTCGTGCCGAGGTCGGCGCGGCGAGCCGCCACCGAAACGCCACATTGCACTGCGACCGGGGGCCGCGGGCTTCGGCGCTGGGCTTCTCCCCTTTCACTCGCCGTTACTCGGGGAATCCTAGTTAGTTTCTTTTCCTCCGCTTACTGATATGCTTAAGTTCAGCGGGTAGTCGCGTCCGATCTGAGGTCGTTCTGACATGCGCGCGCGCGCGCCTGGCGCGCGCGCGCGCGAGAGACGGCTCCTCCCCTGCCGCGTCCAGCGGCGGCACGTGCGTGCGCGTGCCTCGGCCGGCCAACCTGTCGGTGCGCGCGTGCATCCGTGGCGCGTCATCGGCTCCGGGGCGCCCCGCGACGCGGGCGCCTCGCGGAACCTAATACGCCCGGCGGCGACAGGCTGACCCCCAGCTACGGCCATTGGCGGGGGGGCTGCTCGGGCCGAGCGCGTCGCGCGCGCTCGGCCGGCTGCACTTGGGGACGCGGCGGCGCGTCGACCGCCGAGTGGCGGACGAGCGCCCCGTCGACCCAGGGCGCGAGGTCGCGCGCGCGCCTCCTCGCGGAGGCGGCGGCGGCCACGCGGTTGTCGGCGAATGACGACCCTCAGACGGGCGCGGCCCCGGGATGACCCGGGGCCACAATGTGCGTTCAAGATGCCGATGATCGATGTGTCCTGCAGTTCACATTGCATAACGCAGCTGGCTGCGCTCTTCATCGACGTGCGAGCCGAGTGATCCACCGCTCAGAGTTGTCCCTTGCACAGTCGGGGCTGTGCCTTTGAGGTTTGCGTCGACCCGCGCGCTCGCCCTGGCAGGGGCGGCGGTGCGGGCCCTCGCTCGGTCCTGGCTTCGGTCTGCGGTACAAGTGCGTGACCTGGGGCGGCTCGCCCGCACCGGGACGGCGCGCGCGCGCCAGTGGCGCGCGCGCATCCGAACGATGCCGTCGGCGAGCTCTTTGAGCGGTAACCGGCGCCGATCGGCGCCGGCTTTACGGTCCGACGGGCCCGCCTGCCGGCGGTACCCGACGAGTCGTACGCACCCCGCGCGCGCGGCCAGTGGCTAACTGGCCGCCCGGTGCAACGGTCACGGGCCGGCGGCTCGACTCCGGCCGTCCTCTCCGCGGAAGAGGTCGGCGGGCGAACCGTCGCGGCCCGGGCGCTCGCCCGCTGGTAGGGGCGGCGGTTTAGGGGCCGGCGGCTCGACTCCGGCCGTTCCTCCGCGGGGGAGGTCGGCGGGCGAACCGTCGCGGCCCGGGCGCTCGCCCACTGGTAGGGGCGGCGGTTTAGGGGCCGGCGGCTCGACTCCGGCCGTTCCTCCGCGGGGGAGGTCGGCGGGCGAACCGTCGCGGCCCGGGCGCTCGCCCACTGGTAGGGGCGGCGGTTTAGGGGCCGGCGGCTCGACTCCGGCCGTTCCTCCGCGGGGGAGGTCGGCGGGCGAACCGTCGCGGCCCGGGCGCTCGCCCACTGGTAGGGGCGGCGGTTTAGGGGCCGGCGGCTCGACTCCGGCCGTTCCTCCGCGGGGGAGGTCGGCGGGCGAACCGTCGCGGCCCGGGCGCTCGCCCACTGGTAGGGGCGGCGGTTTAGGGGCCGGCGGCTCGACTCCGGCCGTTCCTCCGCGGGGGAGGTCGGCGGGCGAACCGTCGCGGCCCGGGCGCTCGCCCACTGGTAGGGGCGGCGGTTTAGGGGCCGGCGGCTCGACTCCGGCCGTTCCTCCGCGGGGGAGGTCGGCGGGCGAACCGTCGCGGCCCGGGCGCTCGCCCACTGGTAGCCCACTGGTAGCCATTAGCCGTCAATTCCATTAGCCGTCAATTCCATTAGCCGTCAATTCCGTTAACCGTCGCGCACTCTTTCGGTGCCGACTCTGTGCGTCCGGCCACGCCGTTGCTCAAGCGGCGCGCTCGACGTCACTTCTGTGCCACACAGGCCACTCTACACCTCAATGATCCTTGGAGAGAGATCAAAAGGCAACAACTGTCGCGCACTCTTTCGGTGCCGACTCTGTGCGTCCGGCCACGCCGTTTCCCAGGCGGCGCGCTCGACGTCACATCTGTGCCACACAGGCCAATCTACACCTCATCGATCGGTTCGCCAACTCTGTTTCGTCCGGTCGCGTCCGTTGCTCAGGCGGCGCGACCGACGTCAGTTCTGCTATACCTCAATGATCCTTACGCAGGTTCACCTACGAAAACCTTGTTACGACTTTTACTTCCTAGAAGTGATCAAGTTCGTCTCACTTTCCGCTCGCTGCGCCGTGACGGCCGAAGCCGCCTGGAGCAGCTCGCAGTCCGTGAGCCTCACTAAACCACTCAATCGGTAGTAGCGACGGGCGGTGTGTACAAAGGGCAGGGACAGATTCCCCGCGAGCTGATGACTCGCCAGTACAAGGAATTCCTCGTTGACGGAGAACAATTGCAATCTCCGATCCCTAGCACGTTTGCGGTTCAACGGGTTGCCCGCGCCCATCGGCGCGGGAGAAACACGCTGATGCAAACAGTGTAGCGCGCGTGCGGCCCCGAACATCTGAGGGCATCACTGACCTGTTATTGCTCTCTGCTTCACGCGGCTAAAAGCCGCTTGTCCCTCTAAGAAGCGATCGGTCGCCGTGCTGAGGCGGCGCCGTCTATTTAGCAGGCAAGAATCTCGTTCGTTATCGGAATTAACCAGACAAATCGCTCCACGAACTAAGAACGGCCATGCACCACCATCCACTGAATCGAGAAAGAGCTCTCAACCTGTCTGTCATAACAGTGTTCGGGCCGGGTGAGGTTTCCCGTGTTGAGTCAAATTAAGCCGCAGGCTCCACTCCTGGTGGTGCCCTTCCGTCAATTCCTTTAAGTTTCAGCTTTGCAACCATACTCCCCCCGGAACCCAATGACTTTGGTTTCCCGGGCAATACTGCTGGCGGCAACTTCGACAGAAGTGCGCCCAATTGCCAGGCGGCAACGTTTACGGTCAGAACTACGGCGGTATCTGATCGCCTTCGCACCTCTGACTTTCGTTCTTGATTAATGAAAACATTCTTGGCAAATGCTTTCGCAGTAGGGAGTCTTCGGACGATCCTTGAATTTCACCTCTCCCGTCCGAGTACTAATGCCCCCGGCAGTCCCTGTTAATCATTGGCTCGCCGACTCTCTAACCAACAAAATGAGTACGAGCCCATGTTCCATCATACCATGCTGAGCTGTTCAAGCTGCTCGCCCCCTCTAAGCGGTTCAATTTCTTCAAGGTGAACGTGCAGCGGCGGCGCGCTCACACGGCAAAGTGCAAGCGACGCGCGCCCTCCGCGCCTGGCTCGGTCGGGCGAGTGCGACCGGTACGGCCGTCCGCCCTCCCGCGTCTGACGTTTCAACTACGAGCTTTTTAAACGCAGCAATATAAATATACGCTGCTTGAGCTGGAATTACCGCGGCTGCTGGCACCAGGCTTGCCCTCAAGTGGATCCTCGTTAAAGGATTTGAAGTGTACTCATTCCGATTACGGCGACACGTAAGTGCGCCGCATCGGTATTGTTCGTCACTACCTCTCGGTGTCCGAAGTGGGTAATTTGCGTGCCTGCTGCCTTCCTTGGAAGTGGTCGCCGTTTCTCATGCGGCCTCTCCAGAATCGAACCCAGATTCTCTGTTATCCGTCAACGCCACGGTTGGCATAGCACCAACCGTCGACAGCATGATAGATCAGAAACTCAGTGAAGGCGTCGCCGGCGCCGAGGCCGTGCGATCGGCGGCAATTACTCGGGTGTCGTCCACCAACGCTCGGCGCGAGGCCGAGCCATTGGTTTTCGCCTAATAAGTGCGCCCTTCCCCCGCCCGAGGACGGGGTCGGAGCCTTGTTGCATGTATTAGCACCGGAGTTACCGCACGTTATCCACGGGTGAGTCTGGCCCCAGTGGATTCATAACCGATTTAATGAGCCGTCCGCAGTCTCGCCGCGTACGCGGCTTGTACTTAGACATGCATGGCTTAATCTTTGAGACAAGCATATGATTACTGGCAGGATCAACCAGATAGCGCGCGCGCCACGCTCGCCGCGCGCCGGCCGTGGCCGGGCGGGGAGCGCGCGCGCCGCGATCGGCGCACTGGCGGCGTGCGCGCGGCGTCTTCCCCCGCGGGGGCGCGCCGCGTCGCACGTCCGCTCCGTTGCGTTTGTGCGCGCGTAGTCGGGCGGGGGCCGCAGCCTCCCGCTCTCTCTCTGGCCGCGCGTAGCCGGGCGGGGGTCGTCACTTCCCGCTCTCTGACACTGCGCGCGGCCGAGCGGGGCCAACCACCTCCCGCTCTCTCTCTCTCTCTCTCCGGCCGCGCGTAGCCGGGCGGGGGCACCACTCCCCGCTCTCCGTCACTACGCGCGGCCGCGCGGGGCCACCACCTCCCGCTCTCTCCGACTACTACGCCGCAACCGATGTGCGCGGCCCGGCGGTCGGCGTGCGCGCTCCGAACGTCGGCGTTCACGTGCCGCGTCTTTCTCTCCAACCGCTCTCTCTCCTCGGCGCAATCACCTCAACGGCGAGCGGAGCCGGCGCGCGGGCCGGCTCCCTCAAACTCGGCAGTCGCCGTGCGACGGCAGCGACTGTCCCGACCCGGTCTCGAGTCGCCCGGCCGCGCGCGCGCAAGGCGCGGCGGCCGGGCCAGCGCTCAGTACAGGCTGCAGGCTGAATGGCTTCGGCGTGCGGCGCACCAGGTGCAACTCCGCGACGTCGAGCGGCCGCCTCGCTTGTAGTCTGGGACGCGGGCGCGCGTAGCGCCCGCCTATAGTTGCGCGCGGTCTTCGGCGGCCAAACGGTCGGCCGAGCGCGCGGCTGGCCGTCGGCGGCCGCTCGGCCGCTCCCTACAGTTGCGCGGAGAAGTCGGCGGCCAGACGGTCGGCCGGGCGCGCGGCTAGCCGTCGGCGGCCGCTCGGCCGCTCCCTATAGTTGCGCGGAAAAGTCGGCGGTGAGACGGTCCGACGGTCGCCCGCCTTCGGCGAGCGACCGCTACCTATAGTTGCGTGGAGAAGTCGGCGGTGAGACGGTCCGGCGAAATTTTTCCGGCTTTTCCGGCCGAGCGGCGCGCGCCGGGCTCTGCGGCAGGCGAGTGCGCTCGCCTGGAGCAAAGAAGTCGTCGGCCGCGGGCGAGTCCTCGGGCGGTGGCCGCGCGACTACGTCGCGGACGCGCGCGCTCGATCGCGCGCGCTCGAACGCGCGCGCTCGAACGCGCGCGCGCGCTGTCTGCCGCTCGTTGCTGTCAGGTTACTCGGTCGTCGCGCGCGCTACTCCCGCCGTCTACCGGTCGTCGTCGTCGTCGCCCTACTCGGTCGTCGCGCGCGCGCGCTACTCCCGCTGTCTGTCGTCGTCGCGGACGCGCGCGCTCGATAGCGCGCGCTCCGACGCGCGCGCGCGCTGTCTGCCGCTCGTTGCTGTCAGGTTACTCGGTCGTCGCGCGCGCTACTCCCGCCCTCTACCGGTCGTCGTCGTCGTCGTCGTCGCTCTACTCGGTCGTCGCGCGCGCGCTACTCCCGCTGTCTGTCGTCGTCGTCGTCGTCGCGGACGCGCGCGCTCGATCGCGCGCGCTCGAACGCGCGCGCTCGAACGCGCGCTCTCGAAAGCGCGCGCGCAGTCTGCCGCTCGTTGCTGTCAGGTTACTCGGTCGTCGCGCGCGCTACTCCCGCCGTCTACCGGTCGTCGTCGTCGTCGCCCTACTCGGTCGTCGCGCGCGCGCGCTACTCCCGCTGTCTGTCGTCGTCGCGGACGCGCGCGCTCGATAGCGCGCGCTCCGACGCGCGCGCGCGCTGTCTGCCGCTCGTTGCTGTCAGGTTACTCGGTCGTCGCGCGCGCTACTCCCGCCCTCTACCGGTCGTCGTCGTCGTCCTCGTCGCCCTACTCTGTCGTCGCCGCGCACCCGTCGTCGTCCTCGTCGCCTTACTCTGTCGTCGCCGCGCACCCGTCGTCGTCCTCGTCGCCTTACTCTGTCGTCGCCGCGCACCCGTCGTCGTCCTCGTCGCCCTACTCTGTCGTCGCCGCGCACCCGTCGTCGTCCTCGTCGCCCTACTCTGTCGTCGCCGCGCACCCGTCGTCGTCCTCGTCGCCCTACTCTGTCGTCGCCGCGCACCCGTCGTCGCGCGCTCTACCGTCGCCGCGCACCCGTCGTCGTCCTCGTCGCCCTACTCTGTCGTCGCCGCGCACCCGTCGTCGCGCGCTCTACCGTCGCCGCGCACCCG
>OZ037770.1:7246026-7253526 GCA_964035545.1 Bugula neritina
TAGCCTTAGATGGAGCTTACCACCCACTTTGGGCTGCACTCTCAAGCAACCCGACTCCGCGATGAACGACGGGCCGCGCGCGACCGTTCGGCAAGTAGAGGCCTGACACCCGCTGCGGGCGGACCCTTTCAGGAGTACTCGTGCCGAGGTCGGCGCGGCGAGCCGCCACCGAAACGCCACATTGCACTGCGACCGGGGGCCGCGGGCTTCGGCGCTGGGCTTCTCCCCTTTCACTCGCCGTTACTCGGGGAATCCTAGTTAGTTTCTTTTCCTCCGCTTACTGATATGCTTAAGTTCAGCGGGTAGTCGCGTCCGATCTGAGGTCGTTCTGACATGCGCGCGCGCGCGCCTGGCGCGCGCGCGCGCGCGAGAGACGGCTCCTCCCCTGCCGCGTCCAGCGGCGGCACGTGCGTGCGCGTGCCTCGGCCGGCCAACCTGTCGGTGCGCGCGTGCATCCGTGGCGCGTCATCGGCTCCGGGGCGCCCCGCGACGCGGGCGCCTCGCGGAACCTAATACGCCCGGCGGCGACAGGCTGACCCCCAGCTACGGCCATTGGCGGGGGGGCTGCTCGGGCCGAGCGCGTCGCGCGCGCTCGGCCGGCTGCACTTGGGGACGCGGCGGCGCGTCGACCGCCGAGTGGCGGACGAGCGCCCCGTCGACCCAGGGCGCGAGGTCGCGCGCGCGCCTCCTCGCGGAGGCGGCGGCGGCCACGCGGTTGTCAGCGAATGACGACCCTCAGACGGGCGCGGCCCCGGGATGACCCGGGGCCACAATGTGCGTTCAAGATGCCGATGATCGATGTGTCCTGCAGTTCACATTGCATAACGCAGCTGGCTGCGCTCTTCATCGACGTGCGAGCCGAGTGATCCACCGCTCAGAGTTGTCCCTTGCACAGTCGGGGCTGTGCCTTTGAGGTTTGCGTCGACCCGCGCGCTCGCCCTGGCAGGGGCGGCGGTGCGGGCCCTCGCTCGGTCCTGGCTTCGGTCTGCGGTACAAGTGCGTGACCTGGGGCGGCTCGCCCGCACCGGGACGGCGCGCGCGCGCCAGTGGCGCGCGCGCATCCGAACGATGCCGTCGGCGAGCTCTTTGAGCGGTAACCGGCGCCGATCGGCGCCGGCTTTACGGTCCGACGGGCCCGCCTGCCGGCGGTACCCGACGAGTCGTACGCACCCCGCGCGCGCGGCCAGTGGCTAACTGGCCGCCCGGTGCAACGGTCACGGGCCGGCGGCTCGACTCCGGCCGTCCTCTCCGCGGAAGAGGTCGGCGGGCGAACCGTCGCGGCCCGGGCGCTCGCCCACTGGTAGGGGCGGCGGTTTAGGGGCCGGCGGCTCGACTCCGGCCGTCCTCTCCGCGGAAGAGGTCGGCGGGCGAACCGTCGCGGCCCGGGCGCTCGCCCGCTGGCAGGGGCGGCGGTTTAGGGGCCGGCGGCTCGACTCCGGCCGTTCCTCCGCGGGGGAGGTCGGCGGGCGAACCGTCGCGGCCCGGGCGCTCGCCCGCTGGCAGGGGCGGCGGTTTGGGGCCGGCGGCTCGACTCCGGCCGTTCCTCCGCGTGGGAGGTCGGCGGGCGAACCGTCGCGGCCCGGGCGCTCGCCCGCTGGTAGGGGCGGCGGTTTAGGGGCCGGCGGCTCGACTCCGGCCGCTCCTCCGCGGGGGAGGTCGGCGGGCGAACCGTCGCGGCCCGGGCGCTCGCCCGCTGGCAGGGGCGGCGGTTTAGGGGCCGGCGGCTCGACTCCGGCCGCTCCTCCGCGGGGGAGGTCGGCGGGCGAACCGTCGCGGCCCGGGCGCTCGCCCGCTGGCAGGGGCGGCGGTTTAGGGGCCGGCGGCTCGACTCCGGCCGTTCCTCCGCGGGGGAGGTCGGCGGGCGAACCGTCGCGGCCCGGGCGCTCGCCCGCTGGCAGGGGCGGCGGTTTGGGGCCGGCGGCTCGACTCCGGCCGTTCCTCCGCGTGGGAGGTCGGCGGGCGAACCGTCGCGGCCCGGGCGTCGGCCGCGCGCAACCTGAGTCGCGCGCGCCCGGCGGTCTGCGCCGGTCTCCGCGTATCGAGGTGAACCAATCCCCTTGCGCGGAGCCGGCGCCCGCAGTCGGTACGTGTGCGGCGTGACCTGAGGCGGCTCGCCCGCACCGGGACGGCGCGCGCGCGCCAGGGGCGCGCGCGCATCCGAACGATGCCGTCGGCGAGCTCTTTGAGCGGTAACCGGCGCCGATCGGCGCCGGCTTTACGGTCCGACGGGCCCGCCTGCCGGCGGCACCCGACGAGTCGTACGCACCCCGCGCGCGCGGCCAGTCGCCAGCTGGCCGCTCGGCGCAACGGTCACGGGCCGGCGGCTCGAGCCCGGCCGTCCTCTCCGCGGGGGAGGTCGGCGGGCGATCCGTCGCGGCCCAGGCGTCGGCCGCGCGCAACCTAAGTCGCGCGCGCCCGGCGGTCGTGCTGATCTCTGTGTATACCCGAGTGAACCGACACAGAACCAACGCTCGAAGGATCGACCAACAACCCGCTATTGTTCCATCTTCTGTACGCGCCCTTGGAAACCTGCACGCGTCAGAACCAACCGTCAATTCCATTAGCCGTCAATTCCATTAGCCGTCAATTCCATTAGCCGTCAATTCCGTTAACCGTCGCGCACTCTTTCGGTGCCGACTCTGTGCGTCCGGCCACGCCGTTGCTCAAGCGGCGCGCTCGACGTCACTTCTGTGCCACACAGGCCACTCTACACCTCAACGATCCTTGGAGAGAGATCAAAAAGCAACAACTGTCGCGCACTCTTTCGGTGCCGACTCTGTGCGTCCGGCCACGCCGTTTCCCAGGCGGCGCGCTCGACGTCACATCTGTGCCACACAGGCCAATCTACACCTCCTCATCGATCGGTTCGTCAACTCTGTTTCGTCCGGTCGCGTCCGTTGCTCAGGCGGCGCGACCGACGTCAGTTCTGCTATACCTCAATGATCCTTACGCAGGTTCACCTACGAAAACCTTGTTACGACTTTTACTTCCTAGAAGTGATCAAGTTCGTCTCACTTTCCGCTCGCTGCGCCGTGACGGCCGAAGCCGCCTGGAGCAGCTCGCAGTCCGTGAGCCTCACTAAACCACTCAATCGGTAGTAGCGACGGGCGGTGTGTACAAAGGGCAGGGACAGATTCCCCGCGAGCTGATGACTCGCCAGTACAAGGAATTCCTCGTTGACGGAGAACAATTGCAATCTCCGATCCCTAGCACGTTTGCGGTTCAACGGGTTGCCCGCGCCCATCGGCGCGGGAGAAACACGCTGATGCAAACAGTGTAGCGCGCGTGCGGCCCCGAACATCTGAGGGCATCACTGACCTGTTATTGCTCTCTGCTTCACGCGGCTAAAAGCCGCTTGTCCCTCTAAGAAGCGATCGGTCGCCGTGCTGAGGCGGCGCCGTCTATTTAGCAGGCAAGAATCTCGTTCGTTATCGGAATTAACCAGACAAATCGCTCCACGAACTAAGAACGGCCATGCACCACCATCCACTGAATCGAGAAAGAGCTCTCAACCTGTCTGTCATAACAGTGTTCGGGCCGGGTGAGGTTTCCCGTGTTGAGTCAAATTAAGCCGCAGGCTCCACTCCTGGTGGTGCCCTTCCGTCAATTCCTTTAAGTTTCAGCTTTGCAACCATACTCCCCCCGGAACCCAATGACTTTGGTTTCCCGGGCAATACTGCTGGCGGCAACTTCGACAGAAGTGCGCCCAATTGCCAGGCGGCAACGTTTACGGTCAGAACTACGGCGGTATCTGATCGCCTTCGCACCTCTGACTTTCGTTCTTGATTAATGAAAACATTCTTGGCAAATGCTTTCGCAGTAGGGAGTCTTCGGACGATCCTTGAATTTCACCTCTCCCGTCCGAGTACTAATGCCCCCGGCAGTCCCTGTTAATCATTGGCTCGCCGACTCTCTAACCAACAAAATGAGTACGAGCCCATGTTCCATCATACCATGCTGAGCTGTTCAAGCTGCTCGCCCCCTCTAAGCGGTTCAATTTCTTCAAGGTGAACGTGCAGCGGCGGCGCGCTCACACGGCAAAGTGCAAGCGACGCGCGCCCTCCGCGCCTGGCTCGGTCGGGCGAGTGCGACCGGTACGGCCGTCCGCCCTCCCGCGTCTGACGTTTCAACTACGAGCTTTTTAAACGCAGCAATATAAATATACGCTGCTTGAGCTGGAATTACCGCGGCTGCTGGCACCAGGCTTGCCCTCAAGTGGATCCTCGTTAAAGGATTTGAAGTGTACTCATTCCGATTACGGCGACACGTAAGTGCGCCGCATCGGTATTGTTCGTCACTACCTCTCGGTGTCCGAAGTGGGTAATTTGCGTGCCTGCTGCCTTCCTTGGAAGTGGTCGCCGTTTCTCATGCGGCCTCTCCAGAATCGAACCCAGATTCTCTGTTATCCGTCAACGCCACGGTTGGCATAGCACCAACCGTCGACAGCATGATAGATCAGAAACTCAGTGAAGGCGTCGCCGGCGCCGAGGCCGTGCGATCGGCGGCAATTACTCGGGTGTCGTCCACCAACGCTCGGCGCGGGGCCGAGCCATTGGTTTTCGCCTAATAAGTGCGCCCTTCCCCCGCCCGAGGACGGGGTCGGAGCCTTGTTGCATGTATTAGCACCGGAGTTACCGCACGTTATCCACGGGTGAGTCTGGCCCCAGTGGATTCATAACCGATTTAATGAGCCGTCCGCAGTCTCGCCGCGTACGCGGCTTGTACTTAGACATGCATGGCTTAATCTTTGAGACAAGCATATGATTACTGGCAGGATCAACCAGATAGCGCGCGCGCCACGCTCGCCGCGCGCCGGCCGTGGCCGGGCGGGGAGCGCGCGCGCCGCGATCGGCGCACTGGCGGCGTGCGCGCGGCGTCTTCCCCCGCGGGGGCGCGCCGCGTCGCACGTCCGCTCCGTTGCGTTTGTGCGCGCGTAGTCGGGCGGGGGCCGCAGCCTCCCGCTCTCTCTCTGGCCGCGCGTAGCCGGGCGGGGGTCGTCACTTCCCGCTCTCTGACACTGCGCGCGGCCGAGCGGGGCCAACCACCTCCCGCTCTCTCTCTCTCTCTCTCCGGCCGCGCGTAGCCGGGCGGGGGCACCACTCCCCGCTCTCCGTCACTACGCGCGGCCGCGCGGGGCCACCACCTCCCGCTCTCTCCGACTACTACGCCGCAACCGATGTGCGCGGCCCGGCGGTCGGCGTGCGCGCTCCGACCGTCGGCGTTCACGTGCCGCGTCTTTCTCTCCAACCGCTCTCTCTCCTCGGCGCAATCACCTCAACGGCGAGCGGAGCCGGCGCGCGGGCCGGCTCCCTCAAACTCGGCAGTCGCCGTGCGACGGCAGCGACTGTCCCGACCCGGTCTCGAGTCGCCCGGCCGCGCGCGCGCGAGGCGCGGCGGCCGGGCCAGCGCTCAGTACAGGCTGCAGGCTGAACGGCTTCGGCGTGCGGCGCACCAGGTGCAACTCCGCGACGTCGAGCGGCCGCCTCGCTTGTAGTCTGGGACGCGGGCGCGCGTAGCGCCCGCCTATAGTTGCGCGCGGTCTTCGGCGGCCAAACGGTCGGCCGAGCGCGCGGCTGGCCGTCGGCGGCCGCTCGGCCGCTCCCTACAGTTGCGCGGAGAAGTCGGCGGCCAGACGGTCGGCCGGGCGCGCGGCTAGCCGTCGGCGGCCGCTCGGCCGCTCCCTATAGTTGCGCGGAAAAGTCGGCGGTGAGACGGTCCGGCGAAATTTTTCCGGCTTTTCCGGCCGAGCGGCGCGCGCCGGGCTCTGCGGCAGGCGAGTGCGCTCGCCTGGAGCAAAGAAGTCGTCGGCCGCGGGCGAGTCCTCGGGCGGTGGCCGCGCGACTACGTCGCGGACGCGCGCGCTCGATCGCGCGCGCTCGAACGCGCGCGCTCGAACGCGCGCGCGCGCTGTCTGCCGCTCGTTGCTGTCAGGTTACTCGGTCGTCGCGCGCGCTACTCCCGCCGTCTACCGGTCGTCGTCGTCGTCGCCCTACTCGGTCGTCGCGCGCGCGCGCTACTCCCGCTGTCTGTCGTCGTCGCGGACGCGCGCGCTCGATAGCGCGCGCTCCGACGCGCGCGCGCGCTGTCTGCCGCTCGTTGCTGTCAGGTTACTCGGTCGTCGCGCGCGCTACTCCCGCCCTCTACCGGTCGTCGTCGTCGTCGTCGTCGCTCTACTCGGTCGTCGCGCGCGCGCTACTCCCGCTGTCTGTCGTCGTCGTCGTCGTCGCGGACGCGCGCGCTCGATCGCGCGCGCTCGAACGCGCGCGCTCGAACGCGCGCTCTCGAAAGCGCGCGCGCAGTCTGCCGCTCGTTGCTGTCAGGTTACTCGGTCGTCGCGCGCGCTACTCCCGCCGTCTACCGGTCGTCGTCGTCGTCGCCCTACTCGGTCGTCGCGCGCGCGCGCTACTCCCGCTGTCTGTCGTCGTCGCGGACGCGCGCGCTCGATAGCGCGCGCTCCGACGCGCGCGCGCGCTGTCTGCCGCTCGTTGCTGTCAGGTTACTCGGTCGTCGCGCGCGCTACTCCCGCCCTCTACCGGTCGTCGTCGTCGTCCTCGTCGCCCTACTCTGTCGTCGCCGCGCACCCGTCGTCGTCCTCGTCGCCTTACTCTGTCGTCGCCGCGCACCCGTCGTCGTCCTCGTCGCCTTACTCTGTCGTCGCCGCGCACCCGTCGTCGTCCTCGTCGCCCTACTCTGTCGTCGCCGCGCACCCGTCGTCGTCCTCGTCGCCCTACTCTGTCGTCGCCGCGCACCCGTCGTCGTCCTCGTCGCCCTACTCTGTCGTCGCCGCGCACCCGTCGTCGCGCGCTCTACCGTCGCCGCGCACCCGTCGTCGTCCTCGTCGCCCTACTCTGTCGTCGCCGCGCACCCGTCGTCGCGCGCTCTACCGTCGCCGCGCACCCGTCGTCGTCCTCGTCGCCCTACTCTGTCGTCGCCGCGCACCCGTCGTCGTCCTCGTCGCCCTACTCTGTCGTCGCCGCGCACCCGTCGTCGTCCTCGTCGCCTTACTCTGTCGTCGCCGCGCACCCGTCGTCGTCCTCGTCGCCCTACTCTGTCGTCGCCGCGCACCCGTCGTCGTCCTCGTCGCCTTACTCTGTCGTCGCCGCGCACCCGTCGTCGTCCTCGTCGCCCTACTCTGTCGTCGCCGCGCACCCGTCGTCGCGCGCTCTACCGTCGCCGCGCACCCGTCGTCGTCCTCGTCGCCCTACTCTGTCGTCGCCGCGCACCCGTCGTCGTCCTCGTCGCCCTACTCTGTCGTCGCCGCGCACCCGTCGTCGTCCTCGTCGCCCTACTCTGTCGTCGCCGCGCACCCGTCGTCGCGCGCTCTACCGTCGCCGCGCACCCGTCGTCGTCCTCGTCGCCCTACTCTGTCGTCGCCGCGCACCCGTCGTCGCGCGCTCTACCGTCGCCGCGCACCCGTCGTCGTCCTCGTCGCCCTACTCTGTCGTCGCCGCGCACCCGTCGTCGTCCTCGTCGCCCTACTCTGTCGTCGCCGCGCACCCG
>OZ037770.1:7258526-7263526 GCA_964035545.1 Bugula neritina
CTGCACTTGGGGACGCGGCGGCGCGTCGACCGCCGAGTGGCGGACGAGCGCCCCGTCGACCCAGGGCGCGAGGTCGCGCGCGCGCCTCCTCGCGGAGGCGGCGGCGGCCACGCGGTTGTCAGCGAATGACGACCCTCAGACGGGCGCGGCCCCGGGATGACCCGGGGCCACAATGTGCGTTCAAGATGCCGATGATCGATGTGTCCTGCAGTTCACATTGCATAACGCAGCTGGCTGCGCTCTTCATCGACGTGCGAGCCGAGTGATCCACCGCTCAGAGTTGTCCCTTGCACAGTCGGGGCTGTGCCTTTGAGGTTTGCGTCGACCCGCGCGCTCGCCCTGGCAGGGGCGGCGGTGCGGGCCCTCGCTCGGTCCTGGCTTCGGTCTGCGGTACAAGTGCGTGACCTGGGGCGGCTCGCCCGCACCGGGACGGCGCGCGCGCGCCAGTGGCGCGCGCGCATCCGAACGATGCCGTCGGCGAGCTCTTTGAGCGGTAACCGGCGCCGATCGGCGCCGGCTTTACGGTCCGACGGGCCCGCCTGCCGGCGGTACCCGACGAGTCGTACGCACCCCGCGCGCGCGGCCAGTGGCTAACTGGCCGCCCGGTGCAACGGTCACGGGCCGGCGGCTCGACTCCGGCCGTCCTCTCCGCGGAAGAGGTCGGCGGGCGAACCGTCGCGGCCCGGGCGCTCGCCCACTGGTAGGGGCGGCGGTTTAGGGGCCGGCGGCTCGACTCCGGCCGTCCTCTCCGCGGAAGAGGTCGGCGGGCGAACCGTCGCGGCCCGGGCGCTCGCCCGCTGGCAGGGGCGGCGGTTTAGGGGCCGGCGGCTCGACTCCGGCCGTTCCTCCGCGGGGGAGGTCGGCGGGCGAACCGTCGCGGCCCGGGCGCTCGCCCGCTGGCAGGGGCGGCGGTTTGGGGCCGGCGGCTCGACTCCGGCCGTTCCTCCGCGTGGGAGGTCGGCGGGCGAACCGTCGCGGCCCGGGCGCTCGCCCGCTGGTAGGGGCGGCGGTTTAGGGGCCGGCGGCTCGACTCCGGCCGCTCCTCCGCGGGGGAGGTCGGCGGGCGAACCGTCGCGGCCCGGGCGCTCGCCCGCTGGCAGGGGCGGCGGTTTAGGGGCCGGCGGCTCGACTCCGGCCGCTCCTCCGCGGGGGAGGTCGGCGGGCGAACCGTCGCGGCCCGGGCGCTCGCCCGCTGGCAGGGGCGGCGGTTTAGGGGCCGGCGGCTCGACTCCGGCCGTTCCTCCGCGGGGGAGGTCGGCGGGCGAACCGTCGCGGCCCGGGCGCTCGCCCGCTGGCAGGGGCGGCGGTTTGGGGCCGGCGGCTCGACTCCGGCCGTTCCTCCGCGTGGGAGGTCGGCGGGCGAACCGTCGCGGCCCGGGCGTCGGCCGCGCGCAACCTGAGTCGCGCGCGCCCGGCGGTCTGCGCCGGTCTCCGCGTATCGAGGTGAACCAATCCCCTTGCGCGGAGCCGGCGCCCGCAGTCGGTACGTGTGCGGCGTGACCTGAGGCGGCTCGCCCGCACCGGGACGGCGCGCGCGCGCCAGGGGCGCGCGCGCATCCGAACGATGCCGTCGGCGAGCTCTTTGAGCGGTAACCGGCGCCGATCGGCGCCGGCTTTACGGTCCGACGGGCCCGCCTGCCGGCGGCACCCGACGAGTCGTACGCACCCCGCGCGCGCGGCCAGTCGCCAGCTGGCCGCTCGGCGCAACGGTCACGGGCCGGCGGCTCGAGCCCGGCCGTCCTCTCCGCGGGGGAGGTCGGCGGGCGATCCGTCGCGGCCCAGGCGTCGGCCGCGCGCAACCTAAGTCGCGCGCGCCCGGCGGTCGTGCTGATCTCTGTGTATACCCGAGTGAACCGACACAGAACCAACGCTCGAAGGATCGACCAACAACCCGCTATTGTTCCATCTTCTGTACGCGCCCTTGGAAACCTGCACGCGTCAGAACCAACCGTCAATTCCATTAGCCGTCAATTCCATTAGCCGTCAATTCCATTAGCCGTCAATTCCGTTAACCGTCGCGCACTCTTTCGGTGCCGACTCTGTGCGTCCGGCCACGCCGTTGCTCAAGCGGCGCGCTCGACGTCACTTCTGTGCCACACAGGCCACTCTACACCTCAACGATCCTTGGAGAGAGATCAAAAAGCAACAACTGTCGCGCACTCTTTCGGTGCCGACTCTGTGCGTCCGGCCACGCCGTTTCCCAGGCGGCGCGCTCGACGTCACATCTGTGCCACACAGGCCAATCTACACCTCCTCATCGATCGGTTCGTCAACTCTGTTTCGTCCGGTCGCGTCCGTTGCTCAGGCGGCGCGACCGACGTCAGTTCTGCTATACCTCAATGATCCTTACGCAGGTTCACCTACGAAAACCTTGTTACGACTTTTACTTCCTAGAAGTGATCAAGTTCGTCTCACTTTCCGCTCGCTGCGCCGTGACGGCCGAAGCCGCCTGGAGCAGCTCGCAGTCCGTGAGCCTCACTAAACCACTCAATCGGTAGTAGCGACGGGCGGTGTGTACAAAGGGCAGGGACAGATTCCCCGCGAGCTGATGACTCGCCAGTACAAGGAATTCCTCGTTGACGGAGAACAATTGCAATCTCCGATCCCTAGCACGTTTGCGGTTCAACGGGTTGCCCGCGCCCATCGGCGCGGGAGAAACACGCTGATGCAAACAGTGTAGCGCGCGTGCGGCCCCGAACATCTGAGGGCATCACTGACCTGTTATTGCTCTCTGCTTCACGCGGCTAAAAGCCGCTTGTCCCTCTAAGAAGCGATCGGTCGCCGTGCTGAGGCGGCGCCGTCTATTTAGCAGGCAAGAATCTCGTTCGTTATCGGAATTAACCAGACAAATCGCTCCACGAACTAAGAACGGCCATGCACCACCATCCACTGAATCGAGAAAGAGCTCTCAACCTGTCTGTCATAACAGTGTTCGGGCCGGGTGAGGTTTCCCGTGTTGAGTCAAATTAAGCCGCAGGCTCCACTCCTGGTGGTGCCCTTCCGTCAATTCCTTTAAGTTTCAGCTTTGCAACCATACTCCCCCCGGAACCCAATGACTTTGGTTTCCCGGGCAATACTGCTGGCGGCAACTTCGACAGAAGTGCGCCCAATTGCCAGGCGGCAACGTTTACGGTCAGAACTACGGCGGTATCTGATCGCCTTCGCACCTCTGACTTTCGTTCTTGATTAATGAAAACATTCTTGGCAAATGCTTTCGCAGTAGGGAGTCTTCGGACGATCCTTGAATTTCACCTCTCCCGTCCGAGTACTAATGCCCCCGGCAGTCCCTGTTAATCATTGGCTCGCCGACTCTCTAACCAACAAAATGAGTACGAGCCCATGTTCCATCATACCATGCTGAGCTGTTCAAGCTGCTCGCCCCCTCTAAGCGGTTCAATTTCTTCAAGGTGAACGTGCAGCGGCGGCGCGCTCACACGGCAAAGTGCAAGCGACGCGCGCCCTCCGCGCCTGGCTCGGTCGGGCGAGTGCGACCGGTACGGCCGTCCGCCCTCCCGCGTCTGACGTTTCAACTACGAGCTTTTTAAACGCAGCAATATAAATATACGCTGCTTGAGCTGGAATTACCGCGGCTGCTGGCACCAGGCTTGCCCTCAAGTGGATCCTCGTTAAAGGATTTGAAGTGTACTCATTCCGATTACGGCGACACGTAAGTGCGCCGCATCGGTATTGTTCGTCACTACCTCTCGGTGTCCGAAGTGGGTAATTTGCGTGCCTGCTGCCTTCCTTGGAAGTGGTCGCCGTTTCTCATGCGGCCTCTCCAGAATCGAACCCAGATTCTCTGTTATCCGTCAACGCCACGGTTGGCATAGCACCAACCGTCGACAGCATGATAGATCAGAAACTCAGTGAAGGCGTCGCCGGCGCCGAGGCCGTGCGATCGGCGGCAATTACTCGGGTGTCGTCCACCAACGCTCGGCGCGGGGCCGAGCCATTGGTTTTCGCCTAATAAGTGCGCCCTTCCCCCGCCCGAGGACGGGGTCGGAGCCTTGTTGCATGTATTAGCACCGGAGTTACCGCACGTTATCCACGGGTGAGTCTGGCCCCAGTGGATTCATAACCGATTTAATGAGCCGTCCGCAGTCTCGCCGCGTACGCGGCTTGTACTTAGACATGCATGGCTTAATCTTTGAGACAAGCATATGATTACTGGCAGGATCAACCAGATAGCGCGCGCGCCACGCTCGCCGCGCGCCGGCCGTGGCCGGGCGGGGAGCGCGCGCGCCGCGATCGGCGCACTGGCGGCGTGCGCGCGGCGTCTTCCCCCGCGGGGGCGCGCCGCGTCGCACGTCCGCTCCGTTGCGTTTGTGCGCGCGTAGTCGGGCGGGGGCCGCAGCCTCCCGCTCTCTCTCTGGCCGCGCGTAGCCGGGCGGGGGTCGTCACTTCCCGCTCTCTGACACTGCGCGCGGCCGAGCGGGGCCAACCACCTCCCGCTCTCTCTCTCTCTCTCTCCGGCCGCGCGTAGCCGGGCGGGGGCACCACTCCCCGCTCTCCGTCACTACGCGCGGCCGCGCGGGGCCACCACCTCCCGCTCTCTCCGACTACTACGCCGCAACCGATGTGCGCGGCCCGGCGGTCGGCGTGCGCGCTCCGACCGTCGGCGTTCACGTGCCGCGTCTTTCTCTCCAACCGCTCTCTCTCCTCGGCGCAATCACCTCAACGGCGAGCGGAGCCGGCGCGCGGGCCGGCTCCCTCAAACTCGGCAGTCGCCGTGCGACGGCAGCGACTGTCCCGACCCGGTCTCGAGTCGCCCGGCCGCGCGCGCGCGAGGCGCGGCGGCCGGGCCAGCGCTCAGTACAGGCTGCAGGCTGAATGGCTTCGGCGTGCGGCGCACCAGGTGCAACTCCGCGACGTCGAGCGGCCGCCTCGCTTGTAGTCTGGGACGCGGGCGCGCGTAGCGCCCGCCTATAGTTGCGCGCGGTCTTCGGCGGCCAAACGGTCGGCCGAGCGCGCGGCTGGCCGTCGGCGGCCGCTCGGCCGCT
>OZ037770.1:7268526-7384772 GCA_964035545.1 Bugula neritina
GCCTGGCATTACGCACGCATTGCCCCGACGGTGCGGTATGGGTCGCACGCTCCAGCGCCATCCATTTTCAGGGCTAGTTGATTCGGCAGGTGAGTTGTTACACACTCCTTAGCGAATTCCGACTTCCATGGCCATCGTCCTGCTGTCTATATCAACCAACACCTTTTGTGGTGTCTCATGAGCGTGCGTTAGGCACCCTAACCGCACGTTTGGTTCATCCCACAGCGCCAGTTCTGCTTACCAAAAACGGCCCACTGGGCACTCTCTGTTCGAGCACGCGACCCCGATAGGGAAGGGTCGCGCCTCTTACCCATTTAAAGTTTGAGAATAGGTTGAGGACGTTTCGTCCCCAATGCCTCTAATCATTCGCTTTACCGGATAAAACCATACGAATCGAGTGCCAGCTATCCTGAGGGAAACTTCGGAGGGAACCAGCTACTAGGCGGTTCGATTAGTCTTTCGCCCCTATGCTCAAGTTTGACGACCGATTTGCACGTCAGGATCGCTGCGAGCCTCCACCAGAGTTTCCTCTGGCTTCGCCCTGCTCAAGCATAGTTCACCACCTTTCGGGTCTGAGCACGCCCGCTCTCGCGCCGCAGCCACTCGCGTCGAGTCGGCCGCGGGCCGGCGTTGCGCCGACACGCCAGTGCCGGATCACGCCCGTTTTGCCTTAGCTGCGCCTTTGGGGTTCGTCGAGCCCATCGACTCGCGAGCGTGCTCAACTCCTTGGTCCGTGTTTCAAGACGGGTCGGACGGAGTGCCGGGAACCACGCGACTCGGACCCTGGACGACGCGCGACGCCGCGCGGCCCGACAGTCGGAGCGCGCGGCGGCGAACTGCGCGCAGTTCGCCGCCGGCGTCCGCCAGCTAGCCGCGTCGAGTCGCTCCCGCGAGGGGAGTGCGTCGCAGGCGCTCCTCGCCCGTCGAGTCTGCCGACGCCGCGGCGGCCTGTAACACGGCGCGCGCGAGCGCGTCGCTACCTTGCCGCCGGGCTTCTCGCGACTCGTCAGGCGGTCGTCGCGCTCCGCCGCCGCCAAGTGCACCGTCGCGCGGCGGCGCGACGGCTGAATGGCGGCGGCGAACTCGCCCGGTTCCGTCCGTTTGCCTCTGAACGGTTTCACGTACTCTTGAACTCTCTTTTCAAAGTTCTTTGCAACTTTCCCTCACGGTACTTGTTTGCTATCGGTCTCGCACTAGGTATTTAGCCTTAGATGGAGCTTACCACCCACTTTGGGCTGCACTCTCAAGCAACCCGACTCCGCGATGAACGACGGGCCGCGCGCGACCGTTCGGCAAGTAGAGGCCTGACACCCGCTGCGGGCGGACCCTTTCAGGAGTACTCGTGCCGAGGTCGGCGCGGCGAGCCGCCACCGAAACGCCACATTGCACTGCGACCGGGGGCCGCGGGCTTCGGCGCTGGGCTTCTCCCCTTTCACTCGCCGTTACTCGGGGAATCCTAGTTAGTTTCTTTTCCTCCGCTTACTGATATGCTTAAGTTCAGCGGGTAGTCGCGTCCGATCTGAGGTCGTTCTGACATGCGCGCGCGCGCGCCTGGCGCGCGCGCGCGCGAGAGACGGCTCCTCCCCTGCCGCGTCCAGCGGCGGCACGTGCGTGCGCGTGCCTCGGCCGGCCAACCTGTCGGTGCGCGCGTGCATCCGTGGCGCGTCATCGGCTCCGGGGCGCCCCGCGACGCGGGCGCCTCGCGGAACCTAATACGCCCGGCGGCGACAGGCTGACCCCCAGCTACGGCCATTGGCGGGGGGGCTGCTCGGGCCGAGCGCGTCGCGCGCGCTCGGCCGGCTGCACTTGGGGACGCGGCGGCGCGTCGACCGCCGAGTGGCGGACGAGCGCCCCGTCGACCCAGGGCGCGAGGTCGCGCGCGCGCCTCCTCGCGGAGGCGGCGGCGGCCACGCGGTTGTCAGCGAATGACGACCCTCAGACGGGCGCGGCCCCGGGATGACCCGGGGCCACAATGTGCGTTCAAGATGCCGATGATCGATGTGTCCTGCAGTTCACATTGCATAACGCAGCTGGCTGCGCTCTTCATCGACGTGCGAGCCGAGTGATCCACCGCTCAGAGTTGTCCCTTGCACAGTCGGGGCTGTGCCTTTGAGGTTTGCGTCGACCCGCGCGCTCGCCCTGGCAGGGGCGGCGGTGCGGGCCCTCGCTCGGTCCTGGCTTCGGTCTGCGGTACAAGTGCGTGACCTGGGGCGGCTCGCCCGCACCGGGACGGCGCGCGCGCGCCAGTGGCGCGCGCGCATCCGAACGATGCCGTCGGCGAGCTCTTTGAGCGGTAACCGGCGCCGATCGGCGCCGGCTTTACGGTCCGACGGGCCCGCCTGCCGGCGGTACCCGACGAGTCGTACGCACCCCGCGCGCGCGGCCAGTGGCTAACTGGCCGCCCGGTGCAACGGTCACGGGCCGGCGGCTCGACTCCGGCCGTCCTCTCCGCGGAAGAGGTCGGCGGGCGAACCGTCGCGGCCCGGGCGCTCGCCCACTGGTAGGGGCGGCGGTTTAGGGGCCGGCGGCTCGACTCCGGCCGTCCTCTCCGCGGAAGAGGTCGGCGGGCGAACCGTCGCGGCCCGGGCGCTCGCCCACTGGTAGGGGCGGCGGTTTAGGGGCCGGCGGCTCGACTCCGGCCGTTCCTCCGCGGGGGAGGTCGGCGGGCGAACCGTCGCGGCCCGGGCGCTCGCCCGCTGGTAGGGGCGGCGGTTTAGGGGCCGGCGGCTCGACTCCGGCCGTTCCTCCGCGGGGGAGGTCGGCGGGCGAACCGTCGCGGCCCGGGCGCTCGCCCGCTGGTAGGGGCGGCGGTTTAGGGGCCGGCGGCTCGACTCCGGCCGCTCCTCCGCGGGGGAGGTCGGCGGGCGAACCGTCGCGGCCCGGGCGCTCGCCCGCTGGCAGGGGCGGCGGTTTAGGGGCCGGCGGCTCGACTCCGGCCGCTCCTCCGCGGGGGAGGTCGGCGGGCGAACCGTCGCGGCCCGGGCGCTCGCCCGCTGGCAGGGGCGGCGGTTTAGGGGCCGGCGGCTCGACTCCGGCCGTTCCTCCGCGGGGGAGGTCGGCGGGCGAACCGTCGCGGCCCGGGCGCTCGCCCGCTGGCAGGGGCGGCGGTTTGGGGCCGGCGGCTCGACTCCGGCCGTTCCTCCGCGTGGGAGGTCGGCGGGCGAACCGTCGCGGCCCGGGCGTCGGCCGCGCGCAACCTGAGTCGCGCGCGCCCGGCGGTCTGCGCCGGTCTCCGCGTATCGAGGTGAACCAATCCCCTTGCGCGGAGCCGGCGCCCGCAGTCGGTACGTGTGCGGCGTGACCTGAGGCGGCTCGCCCGCACCGGGACGGCGCGCGCGCGCCAGGGGCGCGCGCGCATCCGAACGATGCCGTCGGCGAGCTCTTTGAGCGGTAACCGGCGCCGATCGGCGCCGGCTTTACGGTCCGACGGGCCCGCCTGCCGGCGGCACCCGACGAGTCGTACGCACCCCGCGCGCGCGGCCAGTCGCCAGCTGGCCGCTCGGCGCAACGGTCACGGGCCGGCGGCTCGAGCCCGGCCGTCCTCTCCGCGGGGGAGGTCGGCGGGCGATCCGTCGCGGCCCAGGCGTCGGCCGCGCGCAACCTAAGTCGCGCGCGCCCGGCGGTCGTGCTGATCTCTGTGTATACCCGAGTGAACCGACACAGAACCAACGCTCGAAGGATCGACCAACAACCCGCTATTGTTCCATCTTCTGTACGCGCCCTTGGAAACCTGCACGCGTCAGAACCAACCGTCAATTCCATTAGCCGTCAATTCCATTAGCCGTCAATTCCATTAGCCGTCAATTCCGTTAACCGTCGCGCACTCTTTCGGTGCCGACTCTGTGCGTCCGGCCACGCCGTTGCTCAAGCGGCGCGCTCGACGTCACTTCTGTGCCACACAGGCCACTCTACACCTCAACGATCCTTGGAGAGAGATCAAAAAGCAACAACTGTCGCGCACTCTTTCGGTGCCGACTCTGTGCGTCCGGCCACGCCGTTTCCCAGGCGGCGCGCTCGACGTCACATCTGTGCCACACAGGCCAATCTACACCTCCTCATCGATCGGTTCGTCAACTCTGTTTCGTCCGGTCGCGTCCGTTGCTCAGGCGGCGCGACCGACGTCAGTTCTGCTATACCTCAATGATCCTTACGCAGGTTCACCTACGAAAACCTTGTTACGACTTTTACTTCCTAGAAGTGATCAAGTTCGTCTCACTTTCCGCTCGCTGCGCCGTGACGGCCGAAGCCGCCTGGAGCAGCTCGCAGTCCGTGAGCCTCACTAAACCACTCAATCGGTAGTAGCGACGGGCGGTGTGTACAAAGGGCAGGGACAGATTCCCCGCGAGCTGATGACTCGCCAGTACAAGGAATTCCTCGTTGACGGAGAACAATTGCAATCTCCGATCCCTAGCACGTTTGCGGTTCAACGGGTTGCCCGCGCCCATCGGCGCGGGAGAAACACGCTGATGCAAACAGTGTAGCGCGCGTGCGGCCCCGAACATCTGAGGGCATCACTGACCTGTTATTGCTCTCTGCTTCACGCGGCTAAAAGCCGCTTGTCCCTCTAAGAAGCGATCGGTCGCCGTGCTGAGGCGGCGCCGTCTATTTAGCAGGCAAGAATCTCGTTCGTTATCGGAATTAACCAGACAAATCGCTCCACGAACTAAGAACGGCCATGCACCACCATCCACTGAATCGAGAAAGAGCTCTCAACCTGTCTGTCATAACAGTGTTCGGGCCGGGTGAGGTTTCCCGTGTTGAGTCAAATTAAGCCGCAGGCTCCACTCCTGGTGGTGCCCTTCCGTCAATTCCTTTAAGTTTCAGCTTTGCAACCATACTCCCCCCGGAACCCAATGACTTTGGTTTCCCGGGCAATACTGCTGGCGGCAACTTCGACAGAAGTGCGCCCAATTGCCAGGCGGCAACGTTTACGGTCAGAACTACGGCGGTATCTGATCGCCTTCGCACCTCTGACTTTCGTTCTTGATTAATGAAAACATTCTTGGCAAATGCTTTCGCAGTAGGGAGTCTTCGGACGATCCTTGAATTTCACCTCTCCCGTCCGAGTACTAATGCCCCCGGCAGTCCCTGTTAATCATTGGCTCGCCGACTCTCTAACCAACAAAATGAGTACGAGCCCATGTTCCATCATACCATGCTGAGCTGTTCAAGCTGCTCGCCCCCTCTAAGCGGTTCAATTTCTTCAAGGTGAACGTGCAGCGGCGGCGCGCTCACACGGCAAAGTGCAAGCGACGCGCGCCCTCCGCGCCTGGCTCGGTCGGGCGAGTGCGACCGGTACGGCCGTCCGCCCTCCCGCGTCTGACGTTTCAACTACGAGCTTTTTAAACGCAGCAATATAAATATACGCTGCTTGAGCTGGAATTACCGCGGCTGCTGGCACCAGGCTTGCCCTCAAGTGGATCCTCGTTAAAGGATTTGAAGTGTACTCATTCCGATTACGGCGACACGTAAGTGCGCCGCATCGGTATTGTTCGTCACTACCTCTCGGTGTCCGAAGTGGGTAATTTGCGTGCCTGCTGCCTTCCTTGGAAGTGGTCGCCGTTTCTCATGCGGCCTCTCCAGAATCGAACCCAGATTCTCTGTTATCCGTCAACGCCACGGTTGGCATAGCACCAACCGTCGACAGCATGATAGATCAGAAACTCAGTGAAGGCGTCGCCGGCGCCGAGGCCGTGCGATCGGCGGCAATTACTCGGGTGTCGTCCACCAACGCTCGGCGCGGGGCCGAGCCATTGGTTTTCGCCTAATAAGTGCGCCCTTCCCCCGCCCGAGGACGGGGTCGGAGCCTTGTTGCATGTATTAGCACCGGAGTTACCGCACGTTATCCACGGGTGAGTCTGGCCCCAGTGGATTCATAACCGATTTAATGAGCCGTCCGCAGTCTCGCCGCGTACGCGGCTTGTACTTAGACATGCATGGCTTAATCTTTGAGACAAGCATATGATTACTGGCAGGATCAACCAGATAGCGCGCGCGCCACGCTCGCCGCGCGCCGGCCGTGGCCGGGCGGGGAGCGCGCGCGCCGCGATCGGCGCACTGGCGGCGTGCGTGCGCGCGGCGTCTTCCCCCGCGGGGGCGCGCCGCGTCGCACGTCCGCTCCGTTGCGTTTGTGCGCGCGTAGTCGGGCGGGGGCCGCAGCCTCCCGCTCTCTCTCTGGCCGCGCGTAGCCGGGCGGGGGCACCACTCCCCGCTCTCCGTCACTACGCGCGGCCGCGCGGGGCCACCACCTCCCGCTCTCCGACTACTACGCCGCAACCGATGTGCGCGGCCCGGCGGTCGGCGTGCGCGCTCCGACCGTCGGCATTCACGTGCCGCGTCTTTCTCTCCAACCGCTCTCTCTCCTCGGCGCAATCACCTCAACGGCGAGCGGAGCCGGCGCGCGGGCCGACTCCCTCAAACTCGGCAGTCGCCGTGCGACGGCAGCGACTGTCCCGACCCGGTCTCGAGTCGCCCGGCCGCGCGCGCGCAAGGCGCGGCGGCCGGGCCAGCGCTCAGTACAGGCTGCAGGCTGAATGGCTTCGGCGTGCGGCGCACCAGGTGCAACTCCGCGACGTCGAGCGGCCGCCTCGCTTGTATGTTACGGTGTAGTTCAGTATGTTGCAGTGTGATTGGGTATGTTGCAGTATATTTCAGTATGTTGTCGTATGTTTCAGTATTTTACAGTAAATTTCTGTATATTACAGTATATTTCAGTCTGTTGCAGTGTATTTCAGCATGTTGCAGTATGTTGCAGTGTAATTCAGTATGTTACAGTGTATTTCAGTATGTTGTAGTATATTTCAGCATGTTGCAGTACATTTCAGTATGTTGACGTATGTTTCTGTATGTTACAGTACATTTCTGTATATTACAGTATACTTCAGTGTATTTCAGTATGCTACAGCATATTTCAGTATGTTGCAGTATATTTCAGTAGGTTGAAGTATATTTCAGTATGTTGCAGTATGTTTCAGTATGTTACAACATAATTCAGTATTTTGCCGTATATTTCAGTGTGTTACAGTATATTTCATTATGTTGCAGTATGTTTCGGTATGTTCCAGTATATTTCAGTATGTTTCAGTATGTTTCAGTATGTTTCAGTGTGTTGCAGTATATTTCACTGTGTTGCAGTGTATTTCAATATGTTACAGTGTATTTCAGTATGTTGCAGTATGTTTCAGTATGTTACAACATAATTCAGTATTTTGCCGTACATTTCAGTGTGTTACAGTATACTTCGGTATGTTACAGTATGTTTCGGTATGTTCCAGTATATTTCAATATGTTTCACTATATTACTGTATATTTAGGTATGTTGCAGTTTATTATAATGTGTTGCAGTGTATTCCAATATGTTACAGTGTAATTCAGTATGTTGCAGGATATTTCAGTATGTTGCAGTATATTTCAGTATGTTACAGTACATGTCCGTATATTACGATATACTTCGATGTGTTGCAGTATATTTCATTATTTTGCAGTATGTTTCAGTGTGTTGCAGTGTATTTCAATATGTTACAGTTTATTTCGGTGTGTTGCAGTCTATTTCAGTTTGTTACGGTGCAGTTCAGTATGTTGCAGTATGTTGCAATATGTTGCAGTATATATAAGTATGTTACAGTATATTGCAGTATGTTACAGTACATTTCCGTATATTACACTATATTTCAGTGAGTTGCAGTGTATTTCAGTGTGCTGCAGCATATTTCAGTATGGTGCAGTGTTTTTCAATATGTTACAGTATGTTTCACTATATTACTGTATATTTAGGTATGTTGCAGTTTATTATAATGTGTTGCAGTGTATTTCAATATGTTACAGTGTAATTCAGTATGTTGCAGTATGTTGCAGGATATTTCAGTACGTTGCAGTATATTTCAGTATGTTGAAGTATGTTTCAGTGTGTTGCCGTATATTTCAATGTGTTGCAGTGTATTTCAATATGTTACAGTGTAATTCAGTATGTTGCAGTATGTTGCAGTATGTTGCAGTGTATTTCAGTATGTTACAGTGGATTTCGGTATGTTGCAGTATTTTGCAGTATATTTCAGTGTGTTGCAGTATGTTTCAGTATGTTGCCGAGTGTTTCAGTATGTTGCAGTATGTTTTAGTATGTTACAGTATATTTCAGTATGTTGCAGTGTAATTCAGTATGTTACAGTATATTTCAGTAGTTTATCATAAATTCCGGTATGTTGCAGTATAATTTAATATGTTGCAGTGTATTTCAATATGTTACAGTGTATTTCAGTATATTTCAGTATGTTGCTATGTAATTATGCATGTTGCAGTACATTTCAGTATGTTGACGTATGTTTCAGTATGTTACAGTACATTTCTGTATATTACAGTCTACTCCAGTGTGTTGCAGTGTATTTCAGTATGCTACAGCATAATATTTCACTATGTTGCAGTATATTTCAATGTCTCGCAGTATATTTCAATGTGTTGCAGTGTTTTTCAATATGTTACAGTGTATGTCAGTATGTTGCAGTATGTTGCAGTGTATTTCAGTATGTGACAGTGTATTTCAGTATGTTGCAGTGTGATTGGGTATGTTGCAGTATATTTCAGTATGTTGTCGTATGTCTCAGTATTTTACAGTACATTTCTGTATATTACAGTATATTTCAGTCTGTTGCAGTGTATTTCAGCATGTTGCAGTATGTTGCAGTGTAATTCAGTATGTTACAGTGTACTTCAGTATGTTGTAGTATATTTCAGCATGTTGCAGTACATTTCAGTATGTTGACGTATGTTTCTGTATGTTACAGTACATTTCTGTATATTACAGTATACTTCAGTGTATTTCAGTATGCTACAGCATATTTCAGTATGTTGCAGTATATTTCAGTAGGTTGAAGTATATTTCAGTATGTTGCAGTATGTTTCAGTATGTTACAACATAATTCAGTATTTTGCCGTATATTTCAGTGTGTTACAGTATATTTCATTATGTTGCAGTATGTTTCGGTATGTTCCAGTATAATTCAGTATGTTTCTCAATGTTTCAGTATTATTTCAGTATGTTACAGTACATGTCCGTATATTACGATATACTTCGATATGTTGCAGTGTATTTCAGTATTTTGCAGTATGTTTCAGTGTGTTGCAGTGTATTTCAATATGTTACCGTTTATTTCAGTATGTTGCAGTCTATTTCAGTTTGTTACAGTGTAGTTCAGTATGTTGCTGTATGTTGCAGTATGTTGCAGTATATTTAAGTATGTTACAGTATATTGCAGTATGTTACAGTACATTTCCGGATATTACACTATATTTCAGTGAGTTGCAGTGTATTTCAGTGTCCTGCAGCATATTTCAGTACGGTGCAGTGTTTTTCAATATGTTACAGTATGCTTCACTATATTACTGTATGTTTAGGTATGTTGCAGTTTATTATAATGTGTTGCAGTGTATTTCATTATGTTACAGTGTATTTCAGTATGTTGCAGTATGTTGCAGGATATTTCAGTATGTTGCAGTATATTTCAGTATGTTGAAGTATGTTTCAATGTGTTGCAGTATATTTCAATGTGTTGCAGTGTAATTCAATATGTTACAGTGTAATTCAGTATGTTGCAGTATGTTACAGTATGTTGCAGTGTATTTCAGTATGTTACAGTGGATTTCGGTATGTTGCAGTATTTTGCAGTATATTTCAGTGTGTTGCAGTATGTTTCAGTATGTTGCCGAGTGTTTCAGTATGTTGCAGTATGTTTTAGTATGTTACAGTATATTTCAGTATGTTGCAGTGTAATTCAGTATGTTACAGTATATTTCAGTAGTTTATCATAAATTCCGGTATGTTGCAGTATAATTTAATATGTTGCAGTGTATTTCAATATGTTACAGTGTATTTCAGTATATTTCAGTATGTTGCTATGTAATTATGCATGTTGCAGTACATTTCAGTATGTTGACGTATGTTTCAGTATGTTACAGTACATTTCTGTATATTACAGTCTACTCCAGTGTGTTGCAGTGTATTTCAGTATGCTACAGCATAATATTTCACTATGTTGCAGTATATTTCAATGTCTCGCAGTATATTTCAATGTGTTGCAGTGTTTTTCAATATGTTACAGTGTATGTCAGTATGTTGCAGTATGTTGCAGTGTATTTCAGTATGTGACAGTGTATTTCAGTATGTTGCAGTGTGATTGGGTATGTTGCAGTATATTTCAGTATGTTGTCGTATGTCTCAGTATTTTACAGTACATTTCTGTATATTACAGTATATTTCAGTCTGTTGCAGTGTATTTCAGCATGTTGCAGTATGTTGCAGTGTAATTCAGTATGTTACAGTGTACTTCAGTATGTTGTAGTATATTTCAGCATGTTGCAGTACATTTCAGTATGTTGACGTATGTTTCTGTATGTTACAGTACATTTCTGTATATTACAGTATACTTCAGTGTATTTCAGTATGCTACAGCATATTTCAGTATGTTGCAGTATATTTCAGTAGGTTGAAGTATATTTCAGTATGTTTCAGTATGTTACAACATAATTCAGTATTTTGCCGTATATTTCAGTGTGTTACAGTATATTTCATTATGTTGCAGTATGTTTCGGTATGTTCCAGTATAATTCAGTATGTTTCTCAATGTTTCAGTATTATTTCAGTATGTTACAGTACATGTCCGTATATTACGATATACTTCGATATGTTGCAGTGTATTTCAGTATTTTGCAGTATGTTTCAGTGTGTTGCAGTGTATTTCAATATGTTACCGTTTATTTCAGTATGTTGCAGTCTATTTCAGTTTGTTACAGTGTAGTTCAGTATGTTGCTGTATGTTGCAGTATGTTGCAGTATATTTAAGTATGTTACAGTATATTGCAGTATGTTACAGTACATTTCCGGATATTACACTATATTTCAGTGAGTTGCAGTGTATTTCAGTGTCCTGCAGCATATTTCAGTACGGTGCAGTGTTTTTCAATATGTTACAGTATGCTTCACTATATTACTGTATGTTTAGGTATGTTGCAGTTTATTATAATGTGTTGCAGTGTATTTCATTATGTTACAGTGTATTTCAGTATGTTGCAGTATGTTGCAGGATATTTCAGTATGTTGCAGTATATTTCAGTATGTTGAAGTATGTTTCAATGTGTTGCAGTATATTTCAATGTGTTGCAGTGTAATTCAATATGTTACAGTGTAATTCAGTATGTTGCAGTATGTTACAGTATGTTGCAGTGTATTTCAGTATGTTACAGTGGATTTCGGTAGGTTGCAGTATTTTGCAGTATATTTCAGTGTGTTGCAGTATATTTCAGTATGTTGCCGAGTGTTTCAGTATGTTGCAGTATGTTTTAGTATGTTACAGTATATTTCAGTATGTTGCAGTGTAATTCAGTATGTTACAGTATATTTCAGTAGTTTATCATAAATTCCGGTATGTTGCAGTATAATTTAATATGTTGCAGTGTATTACAATATATTACAGTGTATTTCAGTATATTTCAGTATGTTGCTGTGTAATTATGCATGTTGCAGTACATTTCAGTATGTTGACGTATGTTTCAGTATGTTACAGTACATTTCTGTATATTACAGTCTACTCAAGTGTGTTGCAGTGCATTTCAGTATGCTACAGCATAATATTTCACTATGTTGCAGTATATTTCAATGTCTCGCAGTATATTTCAATGTGTTGCAGTGTTTTTCAATATGTTACAGTGTATGTCAGTATGTTGCAGTATGTTGCAGTGTATTTCAGTATGTGACAGTGTATTTCAGTATGTTGCAGTGTGATTGGGTATGTTGCAGTATATTTCAGTATGTTGTCGTATGTTTCAGTATTTTACAGTACATTTCTGTATATTACAGTATATTTCAGTCTGTTGCAGTGTATTTCAGCATGTTGCAGTATGTTGCAGTGTAATTCAGTATGTTACAGTGTACTTCAGTATGTTGTAGTATATTTCAGCATGTTGCAGTACATTTCAGTATGTTGACGTATGTTTCTGTATGTTACAGTACATTTCTGTATATTACAGTATACTTCAGTGTATTTCAGTATGCTACAGCATATTTCAGTATGTTGCAGTATATTTCAGTAGGTTGAAGTATATTTCAGTATGTTGCAGTATGTTTCAGTATGTTACAACATAATTCAGTATTTTGCCGTATATTTCAGTGTGTTACAGTATATTCCATTATGTTGCAGTATGTTTCGGTATGTTCCAGTATAATTCAGTATGTTTCTCAATGTTTCAGTATTATTTCAGTATGTTACACTACATGTCCGTATATTACGATATACTTCGATATGTTGCAGTGTATTTCAGTATTTTGCAGTATGTTTCAGTGTGTTGCAGTGTTTTTCAATATGTTACCGTTTATTTCAGTATGTTGCAGTCTATTTCAGCTTGTTACAGTGTAGTTCAGTATGTTGCTGTATGTTGCAGTATGTTGCAGTATATTTAAGTATGTTACAGTATATTGCAGTATGTTACAGTACATTTCCGGATATTACACTATATTTCAGTGAGTTGCAGTGTATTTCAGTGTCCTGCAGCATATTTCAGTACGGTGCAGTCTTTTTCAATATGTTACAGTATGCTTCACTATATTACTGTATGTTTAGGTATGTTGCAGTTTATTATAATGTGTTGCAGTGTATTTCATTATGTTACAGTGTATTTCAGTATGTTGCAGTATGTTGCAGGATATTTCAGTATGTTGCAGTATATTTCAGTATGTTGAAGTATGTTTCAGTGTGTTGCAGTATATTTCAATGTGTTGCAGTGTAATTCAATATGTTACAGTGTAATTCAGTATGTTGCAGTATGTTACAGTATGTTGCAGTGTATTTCAGTATGTTACAGTGGATTTTGGTAGGTTGCAGTATTTTGCAGTATATTTCAGTGTGTTGCAGTATATTTCAGTATGTTGCCGAGTGTTTCAGTATGTTGCAGTATGTTTTAGTATGTTACAGTATATTTCAGTATGTTGCAGCGTAATTCAGTATGTTACAGTATATTTCAGTAGTTTATCATAAATTCCGGTATGTTGCAGTATAATTTAATATGTTGCAGTGTATTTCAATATATTACAGTGTATTTCAGTATATTTCAGTATGTTGCTGTGTAATTATGCATGTTGCAGTACATTTCAGTATGTTGACGTATGTTTCAGTATGTTACAGTACATTTCTGTATATTACAGTCTACTCAAGTGTGTTGCAGTGCATTTCAGTATGCTACAGCATAATATTTCACTATGTTGCAGTATATTTCAATGTCTCGCAGTATATTTCAATGTGTTGCAGTGTTTTTCAATATGTTACAGTGTATGTCAGTATGTTGCAGTATGTTGCAGTGTATTTCAGTATGTGACAGTGTATTTCAGTATGTTGCAGTGTGATTGGGTATGTTGCAGTATATTTCAGTATGTTGTCGTATGTTTCAGTATTTTACAGTACATTTCTGTATATTACAGTATATTTCAGTCTGTTGCAGTGTATTTCAGCATGTTGCAGTATGTTGCAGTGTAATTCAGTATGTTACAGTGTATTTCAGTATGTTGTAGTATATTTCAGCATGTTGCAGTACATTTCAGTATGTTGACGTATGTTTCTGTATGTTACAGTACATTTCTGTATATTACAGTATACTTCAGTGTATTTCAGTATGCTACAGCATATTTCAGTATGTTGCAGTATATTTCAGTAGGTTGAGGTATATTTCAGTATGTTGCAGTATGTTTCAGTATGTTACAACATAATTCAGTATTTTGCCGTACATTTCAGTGTGTTACAGTATACTTCGGTATGTTACAGTATGTTTCGGTATGTTCCAGTATATTTCAGTATGTTTCAGTATGTTTCAGTGTTTTGCAGTATATTTCACTGTGTTGCAGTGTATTTCAATATGTTACAGTGTATTTCAGTATGTTGCAGTGTGATTCAGTATGTTACAGTATGTTTCAGTATGTTGTCATATCTTTCAGTATGTTACAACATAATTCAGTATTTTGCCGTATATTTCAGTGTGTTACAGTATATTTCATTATGTTGCAGTATGTTTCGGTATGTTCCAGTATAATTCAGTATGTTTCTCAATGTTTCAGTATTATTTCAGTATGTTACAGTACATGTCCGTATATTACGATATACTTCGATATGTTGCAGTGTATTTCAGTATTTTGCCGTATATTTCAGTGTGTTACAGTATATTCCATTATGTTGCAGTATGTTTCGGTATGTTCCAGTATATTTCAGTATGTTTCAGTATGTTTCAGTATGTTTCAGTGTGTTGCAGTATATTTCACTGTGTTGCAGTGTATTTCAATATGTTACAGTGTATTTCAGTATGCTGCAGTATGTTTCAGTATGTTACAACATAATTCAGTATTTTGCCGTACATTTCAGTGTGTTACAGTATACTTCGGTATGTTACAGTATGTTTCGGTATGTTCCAGTATATTTCAATATGTTTCACTATATTACTGTATATTTAGGTATGTTGCAGTTTATTATAATGTGTTGCAGTGTATTTCAATATGTTACAGTGTAATTCAGTATGTTGCAGGATATTTCAGTATGTTGCAGTATATTTCAGTATGTTGAAGTATGTTTCAGTGTGTAACAGTATATTTCAATGTGTTGCAGTGTAATTCAATATGTTACAGTGTAATTCAGTATGTTGCAGTATGTTACAGTATGTTGCAGTGTATTTCAGTATGTTACAGTGGATTTCGGTAGGTTGCAGTATTTTGCAGTATATTTCAGTGTGTTGCAGTATATTTCAGTATGTTGCCGAGTGTTTCAGTATGTTGCAGTATGTTTTAGTATGTTACAGTATATTTCAGTATGTTGCAGTGTAATTCAGTATGTTACAGTATATTTCAGTAGTTTATCATAAATTCCGGTATGTTGCAGTATAATTTAATATGTTGCAGTGTATTTCAATATATTACAGTGTATTTCAGTATATTTCAGTATGTTGCTGTGTAATTATGCATGTTGCAGTACATTTCAGTATGTTGACGTATGTTTCTGTATGTTACAGTACATTTCTGTATATTACAGTTTACTTCAGTGTATTTCAGTATGCTACAGCATATTTCAGTATGTTGCAGTATATTTCAGTAGGTTGAAGTATATTTCAGTATGTTGCAGTATGTTTCAGTATGTTACAACATAATTCAGTATTTTGCCGTATATTTCAGTGTGTTACAGTATATTTCATTATGTTGCAGTATGTTTCGGTATGTTCCAGTATATTTCAGTATGTTTCAGTATGTTTCAGTATGTTTCAGTGTGTTGCAGTATATTTCACTGTGTTGCAGTGTATTTCAATATGTTACAGTGTATTTCAGTATGTTGCAGTATGTTTCAGTATGTTACAACATAATTCAGTATTTTGCCGTACATTTCAGTGTGTTACAGTATACTTCGGTATGTTACAGTATGTTTCGGTATGTTCCAGTATATTTCAGTATGTTTCAGTATGTTTCAGTGTTTTGCAGTATATTTCACTGTGTTGCAGTGTATTTCAATATGTTACAGTGTATTTCAGTATGTTGCAGTGTGATTCAGTATGTTACAGTATATTTCAGTATGTTGTCATATCTTTCAGTATGTTACAACATAATTCAGTATTTTGCCGTATATTTCAGTGTGTTACAGTATATTTCATTATGTTGCAGTATGTTTCGGTATGTTCGAGTATAATTCAGTATGTTTCTCAATGTTTCAGTATTATTTCAGTATGTTACAGTACATGTTCGTATATTACGATATACTTCGATATGTTGCAGTATATTTCAGTATTTTGCAGTATGTTTCAGTGTGTTGCAGTGTATTTCAATATGTTACAGTTTATTTCAGTATGTTGCAGTCTATTCAGTTTGTTACAGTGTAGTTCAGTATGTTGCTGTATGTTGCAGTATGTTGCAGTATATTTAAGTATGTTACAGTATATTGCAGTATGTTACAGTACATTTCCGGATAATACACTATATTTCAGTGAGTTGCAGTGTATTTCAGTGTCCTGCAGCATATTTCAGTACGGTGCAGTGTTTTTCAATATGTTACAGTATGTTTCACTATATTACTGTATGTTTAGGTATGTTGCAGTTTATTATAATGTGTTGCAGTGTATTTCATTAGGTTACAGTGTATTTCAGTATGTTGCAGTATGTTGCAGGATATTTCAGTGTGTTGCAGTATGTTTTAGTATGTTACAGTATATTTCAGTATGTTGCAGTGTAATTCAGTATGTTACCGTATATTTCAGTAGTTTACCATAAATTCCGGTATGTTTCAGTATGATTGAATGTGTTGCAGTGTATTTCAATATGTCACAGTGTAATTCCGTATGTTGCAGTATGTTGCAGTATGTTGCAGTATATTTCAGCATGTTAAAGTGTATCTCAGTATGTTGTAGTATGTTGCAGTGTATTTCAGTATGTTGCAGTGTATTCCAGTGTGCTACACAATTTTTCAGTATGTTGCAGTGTTTTTCAATGTGTTACAGTATATTTCAGTATATTACCGTAAATTTAGGTATGTTGCAGTTTATTCCAATGTGTCGCAGTTTATTTCAGTATGTTACAGTGTATTTCAGTATGTTGCAGTCTATTTCAGTATGTTACAGTGTATTTCAGTATGTTGCAGTATGATGCAGTGTACTTCAGCATCTTGCAGTACATCTCAGTATGTTGACGTATGTTTCAGTATGTTACCGTACATTTCTGTATATTACAGTATACTCCAGTGTGTTGCAGTGTATTTCAATATGCTACAGCATATTTCACTATGTTGCAGTATATTTCAATCTTTCGCAGTATATTTCAGTATGTTTCAGTATGTTTCAGTATGTTTCAGTGTGTTGCAGTATATTTCAATGTGTTTCAGTGTATTTCAGTATGTTACAGTGTATTTCAGTAAGTTGCAGTGTGATTCAGTATGTTGCAGTATATTTCACTATGTTGTCGTATGATTCAGTATTTTACAGTACATTTCTGTATATTTCAGCAAGTTGCAGTGTATTTCAGTGTGCTACACAATATTTCAGTATGTTGCAGTGTTTTTCAATGTGTTACAGTATATTTCAGTATATTACCGTAAACTTAGGTATGTTGCAGTTTATTCCAATGTGTTGCAATTCATTTCAGTATGTTACAGCGTATTTCAGTATGTGACAGTATGTTGCAGTATATTTCAGTAGGTTGAAGTATATTTCAGTATGTTGCAGTATGTTTCAGTATGTTACAACATAATTCAGTATTTTGCCGTATATTTCAGTGTGTTGCAGTATATTTCATTAAGTTGCAGTATGTTTCGGTATGTTCCAGTATAATTCAGTATGTTTCTCAATGTTTCAGTATATTTCAGTATGTTACAGTACGTGTCCGTATATTACGATATACTTCGATATGTTGCAGTATATTTCATTATGTTGCAGTATGTTTCGGTATGTTCCAGTATATTTCAGTATGTTTCAGTATGTTTCAGTATGTTTCAGTGTGTTGCAGTATATTTCACTGTGTTGCAGTGTATTTCAATATGTTACAGTGTATTTCAGTATGTTGCAGTATGTTTCAGTATGTTACAACATAATTCAGTATTTTGCCGTACATTTCAGTGTGTTACAGTATACTTCGGTATGTTACAGTATGTTTCGGTATGTTCCAGTATATTTCAATATGTTTCAGTATGTTTCAGTATGTTGCAGTGTATTTCAGTATGTGACAGTGTATTTCAGTATGTTGCAGTGTGATTGGGTATGTTGCAGTATATTTCAGTATGTTGTCGTATGTTTCAGTATTTTACAGTACATTTCTGTATATTACAGTATATTTCAGTCTGTTGCAGTGTATTTCAGCATGTTGCAGTATGTTGCAGTGTAATTCAGTATGTTACAGTGTATTTCAGTATGTTGTAGTATATTTCAGCATGTTGCAGTACATTTCAGTATGTTGACGTATGTTTCTGTATGTTACAGTACATTTCTGTATATTACAGTATACTTCAGTGTATTTCAGTATGCTACAGCATATTTCAGTATGTTGCAGTATATTTCAGTAGGTTGAAGTATATTTCAGTATGTTGCAGTATGTTTCAGTATGTTACAACATAATTCAGTATTTTGCCGTATATTTCAGTGTGTTACAGTATATTTCATTATGTTGCAGTATGTTTCGGTATGTTCCAGTATATTTCAGTATGTTTCAGTATGTTTCAGTATGTTTCAGTGTGTTGCAGTATATTTCACTGTGTTGCAGTGTATTTCAATATGTTACAGTGTATTTCAGTATTCTGCAGTATGTTTCAGTATGTTACAACATAATTCAGTATTTTGCCGTACATTTCAGTGTGTTACAGTATACTTCGGTATGTTACAGTATGTTTCGGTATGTTCCAGTATATTTCAATATGTTTCAGTATGTTTCAGTATGTTGCAGTGTATTTCAGTATGTGACAGTGTATTTCAGTATGTTGCAGTGTGATTGGGTATGTTGCAGTATATTTCAGTATGTTGTCGTATGTTTCAGTATTTTACAGTACATTTCTGTATATTACAGTATATTTCAGTCTGTTGCAGTGTATTTCAGCATGTTGCAGTATGTTGCAGTGTAATTCAGTATGTTACAGTGTATTTCAGTATGTTGTAGTATATTTCAGCATGTTGCAGTACATTTCAGTATGTTGACGTATGTTTCTGTATGTTACAGTACATTTCTGTATATTACAGTATACTTCAGTGTATTTCAGTATGCTACAGCATATTTCAGTATGTTGCAGTATATTTCAGTAGGTTGAAGTATATTTCAGTATGTTGCAGTATGTTTCAGTATGTTACAACATAATTCAGTATTTTGCCGTATATTTCAGTGTGTTACAGTATATTTCATTATGTTGCAGTATGTTTCGGTATGTTCCAGTATATTTCAGTATGTTTCAGTATGTTTCAGTATGTTTCAGTGTGTTGCAGTATATTTCACTGTGTTGCAGTGTATTTCAATATGTTACAGTGTATTTCAGTATTCTGCAGTATGTTTCAGTATGTTACAACATAATTCAGTATTTTGCCGTACATTTCAGTGTGTTACAGTATACTTCGGTATGTTACAGTATGTTTCGGTATGTTCCAGTATATTTCAATATGTTTCACTATATTACTGTATATTTAGGTATGTTGCAGTTTATTATAATGTGTTGCAGTGTATTTCAATATGTTACAGTGTAATTCAGTATGTTGCAGGATATTTCAGTATGCTGCAGTATATTTCAGTATGTTGAAGTATGTTTCAGTGTGTAACAGTATATTTCAATGTGTTGCAGTGTAATTCAATATGTTACAGTGTAATTCAGTATGTTGCAGTATGTTACAGTATGTTGCAGTGTATTTCAGTATGTTACAGTGGATTTCGGTAGGTTGCAGTATTTTGCAGTATATTTCAGTGTGTTGCAGTATATTTCAGTATGCTGCCGAGTGTTTCAGTATGTTGCAGTATGTTGCAGTATGTTACAGTATATTTCAGTATGTTGCAGTGTAATTCAGTATGTTACGGTATATTTCAGTAGTTTACCATAAATTCCGGTATGTTGCAGTATAATTGAATGTGTTGCAGTGTATTTCAATATGTTTTAGTGTATTTCAGTATATTTCAGTATGTCGCTGTGTAATTCAGTATGTTGCAGTATATTTCAGTAGGTTGTCGTATGTTTCAGCATTTTACAGTACATTTCTGTATATTACAGTATAATTGAATGTGTTGCAGTGTATTTCAATATGCTACAGCATATTTCACTATGTTGCAGTATATTTCAATCTTTCGCAGTATATTTCAGTATGTTTCAGTATGTTTCAGTATATTTCAGTATTTTGCAGTATGTTTCAGTGTGTTGCAGTGTATTTCAATATGTTACAGTTTATTTCAGTATGTTGCAGTCTATTTCAGTTTGTTACAGTGTAGTTCAGTATGTTGCAGTATGTTGCAGTATGTTGCAGTATATTTAAGTATGTTACAGTATATTGCAGTATGTTACAGTACATTCCCGGATATTACACTATATTTCAGTGAGTTGCAGTGTATTTCAGTGTCCTGCAGCATATTTCAGTACGGTGGAGTGTTTTTCAATATGTTACAGTATGTTTCACTATATTACTGTATGTTTAGGTATGTTGCAGTTTATGATAATGTGTTGCAGTGTATTTCATTAGGTTACAGTGTATTTCAGTATGTTGCAGTATGTTGCAGGATATTTCAGTGTGTTGCAGTATATTTTAATGTGTTGCAGTGTAATTCAATCTGTTACAGTGTAATTCAGTATGTTGCAGTATGTTGCAGTATGTTGCAGTGTATTTCAGTATGTTGCAGTATATTTCAGTATGTTGAAGTATGTTTCAGTGTGTAACAGTATATTTCAATGTGTTGCAGTGTAATTCAATATGTTACAGTGTAATTCAGTATGTTGCAGTATGTTACAGTATGTTGCAGTGTATTTCAGTATGTTACAGTGGATTTCGGTAGGTTGCAGTATTTTGCAGTATATTTCAGTGTGTTGCAGTATATTTCAGTATGTTGCCGAGTGTTTCAGTATGTTGCAGTATGTTTTAGTATGTTACAGTATATTTCAGTATGTTGCAGCGTAATTCAGTATGTTACAGTATATTTCAGTAGTTTATCATAAATTCCGGTATGTTGCAGTATAATTTAATGTGTTGCAGTGTATTTCAAAATATTACAGTGTATTTCAGTATATTTCAGTATGTTGCTGTGTAATTATGCATGTTGCAGTACATTTCAGTATGTTGACGTATGTTTCTGTATGTTACAGTACATTTCTGTATATTACAGTTTACTTCAGTGTATTTCAGTATGCTACAGCATATTTCAGTATGTTGCAGTATATTTCAGTAGGTTGAAGTATATTTCAGTATGTTGCAGTATGTTTCAGTATGTTACAACATAATTCAGTATTTTGCCGTATATTTCAGTGTGTTACAGTATATTTCATTATGTTGCAGTATGTTTCGGTATGTTCCAGTATATTTCAGTATGTTTCAGTATGTTTCAGTATGTTTCAGTGTGTTGCAGTATATTTCACTGTGTTGCAGTGTATTTCAATATGTTACAGTGTATTTCAGTATGTTGCAGTATGTTTCAGTATGTTACAACATAATTCAGTATTTTGCCGTACATTTCAGTGTGTTACAGTATACTTCGGTATGTTACAGTATGTTTCGGTATGTTCCAGTATATTTCAGTATGTTTCAGTATGTTTCAGTGTTTTGCAGTATATTTCACTGTGTTGCAGTGTATTTCAATATGTTACAGTGTATTTCAGTTTGCTACAGCATAATATTTCACTATGTTGCAGTATATTTCAATGTCTCGCAGTATATTTCAATGTGTTGCAGTGTATGTCAGTATGTTGCAGTATGTTGCAGTGTATTTCAGTATGTGACAGTGTATTTCAGTATGTTGCAGTGTGATTGGGTATGTTGCAGTATATTTCAGTATGTTGTCGTATGTTTCAGTATTTTACAGTACATTTCTGTATATTACAGTATATTTCAGTCTGTTGCAGTGTATTTCAGCATGTTGCAGTATGTTGCAGTGTAATTCAGTATGCTACAGCATATTTCAGTATGTTGCAGTATATTTCAGTAGGTTGAAGTATATTTCAGTATGTTGCAGTATGTTTCAGTATGTTACAACATAATTCAGTATTTTGCCGTATATTTCAGTGTGTTACAGTATATTTCATTATGTTGCAGTATGTTTCGGTATGTTCCAGTATATTTCAGTATGTTTCAGTATGTTTCAGTATGCTTCAGTGTGTTGCAGTATATTTCACTGTGTTGCAGTGTATTTCAATATGTTACAGTGTATTTCAGTATGCTGCAGTATGTTTCAGTATGTTACAACATAATTCCGTATTTTGCCGTACATTTCAGTGTGTTACAGTATACTTCGGTATGTTACAGTATGTTTCGGTATGTTCCAGTATATTTCAATATGTTTCACTATATTACTGTATATTTAGGTATGTTGCAGTTTATTATAATGTGTTGCAGTGTATTTCAATATGTTACAGTGTAATTCAGTATGTTGCAGGATAATTCAGTATGCTGCAGTATATTTCAGTATGTTGAAGTATGTTTCAGTGTGTAACAGTATATTTCAATGTGTTGCAGTGTAATTCAATATGTTACAGTGTAATTCAGTATGTTGCAGTATGTTACAGTATGTTGCAGTGTATTTCAGTATGTTACAGTGGATTTCGGTAGGTTGCAGTATTTTGCAGTATATTTCAGTGTGTTGCAGTATATTTCAGTATGTTGCCGAGTGTTTCAGTATGTTGCAGTATGTTGCAGTATGTTACAGTATATTTCAGTATGTTGCAGTGTAATTCAGTATGTTACGGTATATTTCAGTAGTTTACCATAAATTCCGGTATGTTGCAGTATAATTGAATGTGTTGCAGTGTATTTGAATATGTTACAGTGTATTTCAGTATATTTCAGTATGTCGCTGTGTAATTCAGTATGTTGCAGTATATTTCAGTAGGTTGTCGTATGTTTCAGCATTTTACAGTACATTTCTGTATATTACAGTATAATTGAATGTGTTGCAGTGTATTTCAATATGCTACAGCATATTTCACTATGTTGCAGTATATTTCAATCTTTCGCAGTATATTTCAGTATGTTTCAGTATGTTTCAGTATATTTCAGTATTTTGCAGTATGTTTCAGTGTGTTGCAGTGTATTTCAATATGTTACAGTTTATTTCAGTATGTTGCAGTCTATTTCAGTTTGTTACAGTGTAGTTCAGTATGTTGCAGTATGTTGCAGTATGTTGCAGTATATTTAAGTATGTTACAGTATATTGCAGTATGTTACAGTACATTTCCGGATATTACACTATACTTCAGTGAGTTGCAGTGTATTTCAGTGTCCTGCAGCATATTTCAGTACGGTGGAGTGTTTTTCAATATGTTACAGTATGTTTCACTATATTACTGTATGTTTAGGTATGTTGCAGTTTATGATAATGTGTTGCAGTGTATTTCATTAGGTTACAGTGTATTTCAGTATGTTGCAGTATGTTGCAGGATATTTCAGTGTGTTGCAGTATATTTTAATGTGTTGCAGTGTAATTCAATCTGTTACAGTGTAATTCAGTATGTTGCAGTATGTTGCAGTATGTTGCAGTGTATTTCAGTATGTTGCAGTATATTTCAGTATGTTGAAGTATGTTTCAGTGTGTAACAGTATATTTCAATGTGTTGCAGTGTAATTCAATATGTTACAGTGTAATTCAGTATGTTGCAGTATGTTACAGTATGTTGCAGTGTATTTCAGTATGTTACAGTGGATTTCGGTAGGTTGCAGTATTTTGCAGTATATTTCAGTGTGTTGCAGTATATTTCAGTATGTTGCTGAGTGTTTCAGTATGTTGCAGTATGTTTTAGTATGTTACAGTATATTTCAGTATGTTGCAGTGTAATTCAGTATGTTACAGTATATTTCAGTAGTTTATCATAAATTCCGGTATGTTGCAGTATAATTTAATATGTTGCAGTGTATTTCAATATATTACAGTGTATTTCAGTATATTTCAGTATGTTGCTGTGTAATTATGCATGTTGCAGTACATTTCAGTATGTTGACGTATGTTTCTGTATGTTACAATACATTTCTGTATATTACAGTTTACTTCAGTGTATTTCAGTATGCTACAGCATATTTCAGTATGTTGCAGTATATTTCAGTAGGTTGAAGTATATTTCAGTATGTTGCAGTATGTTTCAGTATGTTACAACATAATTCAGTATTTTGCCGTATATTTCAGTGTGTTACAGTATATTTCATTATGTTGCAGTATGTTTCGGTATGTTCCAGTATATTTCAGTATGTTTCAGTATGTTTCAGTATGTTTCAGTGTGTTGCAGTATATTTCACTGTGTTGCAGTGTATTTCAATATGTTACAGTGTATTTCAGTATGTTGCAGTATGTTTCAGTATGTTACAACATAATGCAGTATTTTGCCGTACATTTCAGTGTGTTACAGTATACTTCGGTATGTTACAGTATGTTTCGGTATGTTCCAGTATATTTCAGTATGTTTCAGTATGTTTCAGTGTTTTGCAGTATATTTCAATGTCTCGCAGTATATTTCAATGTGTTGCAGTGTTTTTCAATATGTTACAGTGTATGTCAGTATGTTGCAGTATGTTGCAGTGTATTTCAGTATGTGACAGTGTATTTCAGTATGTTGCAGTGTGATTGGGTATGTTGCAGTATATTTCAGTATGTTGTCGTATGTTTCAGTATTTTACAGTACATTTCTGTATATTACAGTATATTTCAGTCTGTTGCAGTGTATTTCAGCATGTTGCAGTATGTTGCAGTGTAATTCAGTATGTTACAGTGTATTTCAGTATGTTGTAGTATATTTCAGCATGTTGCAGTACATTTCAGTATGTTGACGTATGTTTCTGTATGTTACAGTACATTTCTGTATATTACAGTATACTTCAGTGTATTTCAGTATGCTACAGCATATTTCAGTATGTTGCAGTATATTTCAGTAGGTTGAAGTATATTTCAGTATGTTTCAGTATGTTTCAGTATGTTTCAGTGTGTTGCAGTATATTTCACTGTGTTGCAGTGTATTTCAATATGTTACAGTGTATTTCAGTATGTTGCAGTCTATTTCAGTTTGTTACAGTGTAGTTCAGTATGTTGCTGTATGTTGCAGTATGTTGCAGTATATTTAAGTATGTTACAGTATATTGCAGTATGTTACAGTACATTTCCGGATATTACACTATATTTCAGTGAGTTGCAGTGTATTTCAGTGTCCTGCAGCATATTTCAGTACGGTGCAGTGTTTTTCAATATGTTACAGTATGCTTCACTATATTACTGTATGTTTAGGTATGTTGCAGTTTATAATAATGTGTTGCAGTGTATTTCATTATGTTACAGTGTATTTCAGTATGTTGCAGTATGTTGCAGGATATTTCAGTATGTTGCAGAATATTTCAGTATGTTGAAGTATGTTTCAGTGTGTTGCAGTATATTTCAATGTGTTGCAGTGTAATTCAATATGTTACAGTGTAATTCAGTATGTTGCAGTATGTTACAGTATGTTGCAGTGTATTTCAGTATGTTACAGTGGATTTCGGTAGGTTGCAGTATTTTGCAGTATATTTCAGTGTGTTGCAGTATATTTCAGTATGTTGCCGAGTGTTTCAGTATGTTGCAGTATGTTTTAGTATGTTACAGTATATTTCAGTATGTTGCAGTGTAATTCAGTATGTTACAGTATATTTCAGTAGTTTACCATAAATTCCGGTATGTTGCAGTATAATTGAATGTGTTGCAGTGTATTTCAATATGTTACAGTGTATTTCAGTATGTTGCAGTATGCTGCAGTGTAATTATGCATGTTGCAGTACATTTCAGTATGTTGACGTATGTTTCAGTATGTTACAGTACATTTCTGTATATTACAGTCGACTCAAGTGTGTTGCAGTGTATTTCAGTATGCTACAGCATAATATTTCACTATGTTGCAGTATATTTCAATGTCTCGCAGTATATTTCAATGTGTTGCAGTGTTTTTCAATATGTTACAGTGTATGTCAGTATGTTGCAGTATGTTGCAGTGTATTTCAGTATGTGACAGTGTATTTCAGTATGTTGCAGTGTGATTGGGTATGTTGCAGTATATTTCAGTATGTTGTCGTATGTTTCAGTATTTTACAGTACATTTCTGTATATTACAGTATATTTCAGTCTGTTGCAGTGTATTTCAGCATGTTGCAGTATGTTGCAGTGTAATTCAGTATGTTACAGTGTATTTCAGTATGTTGTAGTATATTTCAGCATGTTGCAGTACATTTCAGTATGTTGACGTATGTTTCTGTATGTTACAGTACATTTCTGTATATTACAGTATACTTCAGTGTATTTCAGTATGCTACAGCATTTTTCAGTATGTTGCAGTATATTTCAGTAGGTTGAAGTATATTTCAGTATGTTGCAGTATGTTTCAGTATGTTACAACATAATTCAGTATTTTGCTGTATATTTCAGTGTGTTACAGTATATTTCATTATGTTGCAGTATGTTTCGGTATGTTCCAGTATATTTCAGTATGTTTCAGTATGTTTCAGTATGTTTCAGTGTGTTGCAGTATATTTCACTGTGTTGCAGTGTATTTCAATATGTTACAGTGTATTTCAGTATGTTGCAGTATGTTTCAGTATGTTACAACATAATTCAGTATTTTGCCGTACATTTCAGTGTGTTACAGTATACTTCGGTATGTTACAGTATGTTTCGGTATGTTCCAGTATATTTCAATATGTTTCAGTATGTTTCAGTATGTTTCAGTGTGTTGCAGTATATTTCACTGTGTTGCAGTGTATTTCAATATGTTACAGTGTATTTCAGTATGTTGCAGTGTGATTCAGTATGTTACAGTATATTTCAGTATGTTGTCGTATGTTTCAGTATTTTACAGTACCTTTCTGTATATTACAGTATATTTCAGTCTGTTGCAGTGTATTTCAGCATGTTGCAGTATGTTGCAGTGTAATTCAGTATGTTACAATGTATTTCAGTATGTTGTAGTATATTTCAGCATGTTGCAGTACATTTCAGTATGTTGAGGTATGTTTCTGTATGTTACAGTACATTTCTGTATATTACAGTATACTTCAGTGTATTTCAGTATGCTACAGCATATTTCAGTATGTTGCAGTACATTTCAGTAGGTTGAAGTATATTTCAGTATGTTGCAGTATGTTTCAGTATGTTACAACATAATTCAGTATTTTGCCGTATATTTCAGTGTGTTACAGTATATTTCATTATGTTGCAGTATGTTTCGGTATGTTCCAGTATAATTCAGTACGTTTCTCAATGTTTCAGTATTATTTCAGTATGTTACAGTACATGTCCGTATATTACGATATACTTCGATATGTTGCAGTATATTTCAGTATTTTGCAGTATGTTTCAGTGTGTTGCAGTGTATTTCAATATGTTACAGTTTATTTCAGTATGTTGCAGTCTATTCAGTTTGTTACAGTGTAGTTCAGTATGTTGCTGTATGTTGCAGTATGTTGCAGTATATTTAAGTATGTTACAGTATATTGCAGTATGTTACAGTACATTTCCGGATATTACACTATATTTCAGTGAGTTGCAGTGTATTTCAGTGTCCTGCAGCATATTTCAGTACGGTGCAGTGTTTTTCAATATGTTACAGTATGTTTCACTATATTACTGTATGTTTAGGTATGTTGCAGTTTATTATAATGTGTTGCAGTGTATTTCATTAGGTTACAGTGTATTTCAGTATGTTGCAGTATGTTGCAGGATATTTCAGTGTGTTGCAGTATATTTTAATGTGTTGCAGTGTAATTCAATATGTTACAGTGTAATTCAGTATGTTGCAGTATGTTGCAGTATGTTGCAGTGTATTTCAGTATATTACAGTGGATTTCGGTAGGTTGCAGTATTTTGCAGTATATTTCAGTGTGTTGCAGTATATTTCAGTATGTTGCCGAGTATGTTGCCAGTAGGTTGTCGTATGTTTCAGCATTTTACAGTACATTTCTGTATATTACAGTATAATTGAATGTGTTGCAGTGTATTTCAATATGTTACAGTGTATTTCAGTATATTTCAGTATGTCGCTGTGTAATTCAGTATGTTGCAGTATATTTCAGTAGGTTGTCGTATGTTTCAGCATTTTACAGTACATTTCTCTATATTACAGTATAATTGAATGTGTTGCAATGTATTTCAATATGTTACAGTGTATTTCAGTATGTTGCAGTATGCTGCAGTGTAATTATGCATGTTGCAGTACATTTCAGTATGTTGACGTATGTTTCAGTATGTTACAGTACATTTCTGTATATTACAGTCTACTCCAGTGTGTTGCAGTGTATTTCAGGATGCTACAGCATAATATTTCACTATGTTGCAGTATATTTCAATGTCTCGCAGTATATTTCAGTATGCTACAGTATGTTTCAGTGTGTTGCAGTCTATTTCAATGTGTTGCAGTGTTTTTCAATATGTTACAGTGTATTTCAGTATGTTGCAGTATGTTGCAGTGTATTTCAGTATGTGACAATGTATTTCAGTATGTTGAGTGTTATTGGGCATGTTGCAGTATATTTCAGTATGTTGTCGTATGTTTCAGTATTTCACAGTACATTTCTGTATATTACAGTATCTTTCAGTCTGTTGCAGTGTATTTCAGTATGTTGCAGTATGTTGCAGTGTTTTTCAATATGTTACAGTATGTTTCACTATATTACTGTATGTTTAGGTATGTTGCAGTTTATTATAATGTGTTGCAGTGTATTTCATTAGGTTACAGTGTATTTCAGTATGTTGCAGTATGTTGCAGGATATTTCAGTGTGTTGCAGTATATTTCAGTAGGTTGTCGTATGTTTCAGCATTTTACAGTACGTTTCTGTATATTACAGTATAATTGAATGTGTTGCAGTGTATTTCAATATGTTACACTGTATTTCAGTAACTTGCAGTATGCTGCAGTGTAATTATGCATGTTACAGTACATTTCAGCATGTTGACGTATGTTTCAGTATGTTACAGTACATTTCTGTATATTACAGTCTTCTTCAGTGTGTTGCAGTGTATTTCAGTATGCTACAGCATATTTGACTATGTTGCAGTATATTTCAATGTGTTGCAGTGTTTTTCAATATGTTACAGTGTATTTCAGTATGTTGCAGTATGTTGCAGTGTTAATCAGTATGTTACAGTGTATTTCAGTATGTTGTAGTATATTTCAGTATGTTGCAGTATATTTCAGTAGGTTGTCGTATGTTTCAGCATTTTACAGTACGTTTCTGTATATTACAGTATAATTGAATGTGTTGCAGTGTATTTCAATATGTTACACTGTATTTCAGTAACTTGCAGTATGCTGCAGTGTAATTATGCATGTTACAGTACATTTCAGCATGTTGACGTATGTTTCAGTATGTTACAGTACATTTCTGTATATTACAGTCTTCTTCAGTGTGTTGCAGTGTATTTCAGTATGCTACAGCATATTTGACTATGTTGCAGTATATTTCAATGTGTTGCAGTGTTTTTCAATATGTTACAGTGTATTTCAGTATGTTGCAGTATGTTGCAGTGTTAATCAGTATGTTACAGTGTATTTCAGTATGTTGTAGTATATTTCAGCATGGTGCAGTACATTTCAGTATGTTGACGTATGTTTCAGTATGTTACAGTATATTTCTGTATATTACAGTATACTCCAGTAAATTTCAGTATGCTACAGCATATTTCAGTATGTTGCAGTATATTTCAATGTGTTGCAGTATATTTCAGTGTTTTGCCGAATGTATCAGTATGTTGCAGTATATTTCAATGTGTTGCAGTGTATATCAATATGTTACAGTGTATTTCGGTAGGTTGCGGTCTATTTCAGTATGTTACAACATATTTCAGTGTGTTGCAGTATGTTGCAGTATATTCCAGTATGTTACAGTATATTTCAGTATGTTACAGTACATTTCCGTATATTACACTATATTTCAGTGAGTTGAGGTGTATTTCAGTGTGCTAGAGCATATTTTAGTATGATGCAGTGTTTTTCAATGTGTTACAGTATATTTCAGTATATTACCGTATATTTAGGTGTGTTGCAGTATATTTCACTGTGTTGCAGCGTATTTCAATATGTTACAGTGTATTTAGGTATGTTGCAGTATGTTGCAGGATATTTCAGTATGTTGCAGTATATTTCAGTACGTCGAAGTATGTTTCAGTGTGTTGCAGTATATTTCAATGTGTTGCAGTGTATTTCAATATGTTACAGTGTAATTCAGTATGTTGCAGTATGTTGCAGTATGTTGCAGTGTATTTCAGTATGTTACAGTGGATTTCGGTACGTTGCAGTATTTTGCAGTATATTTCAGTGTGTTGCAGTGTATTTCAGTATGTTGCCGAGTGTTTCAGTATGTTGCAGTATGTTTTAGTATGTTACAGTATATTTCAGTATGTTGCAGTGTAATTCAGTATGTTACGGTATATTTCAGTAGTTTACCATAAATTTCGGTATGTTGCAGTATAATTGAATGTGTTGCAGTGTATTTCAATATGTTACAGTGTATTTCAATATATTTCAGTATGTTGCTGTGTAATTCGGTATGTTGCAGAATATTTCAGTAGGTTGTCGTATGTGTCAGCATTTTACAGTACATTTCTGTATATTACAGTATAATTGAATGTGTTGCAGTGTATTTCAATATGTTACAGTGTATTTCAGTATGTTGCAGTATGCTGCAGTGTAATTATGCATGTTGCAGTACATTTCAGCATGTTGACGTATGTTTCAGTATGTTACAGTACATTTCTGTATATTACAGTCTACTCCAGTGTGTTGCAGTGTATTTCAGTATGCTACAGCATATTTCACTATCTTGCAGTATATTTCAATGTCTCGCAGTATATGTCAGTATGTTGTCGTATGTTTCAGTATTTTACAGTACATTTCTGTATATTACAGTATATTTCAGTCTGTTGCAGTGTATTTCAGTATGTTGCAGTATGTTGCAGTGTAATTCAGTATGTTACAGTGTATTTCAGTATGTTGTAGTATATTTCAGCATGGTGCAGTACATTTCAGTATGTTGACGTATGTTTCAGTATGTTACAGTACATTTCTGTATATTACAGTATACTCCAGTGTATTTCAGTATGCTACAGCATATTTCAGTATGTTGCAGTATATTTCAATGTGTTGCAGTATATTTCAGTGTTTTGCCGAATGTATCAGTATGTTGCAGTATATTTCAATGTGTTGCAGTGTATATCAATATGTTACAGTGTATTTCGGTAGATTGCGGTCTATTTCAGTATGTTACAGCATATTTCAGTGTGTTGCAGTATGTTGCAGTATATTCCAGTATGTTACAGTATATTTCAGTATGTTACAGTACATTTCCGTATATTACACTATATTTCAGTGAGTTGAGGTGTATTTCAGTGTGCTAGAGCATATTTCAGTATGATGCAGTGTTTTTCAATGTGTTACAGTATATTTCAGTATATTACCGTATATTTAGGTGTGTTGCAGTATATTTCACTGTGTTGCAGTGTATTTCAATATGTTACAGTGTATTTCAGTATGTTGCAGTATGTTGCAGGATATTTCAGTATGTTGCAGTATATTTCAGTATGTCGAAGTATGTTTCAGTGTGTTGCAGTATATTTCAATGTGTTGCAGTGTATTTCAATATGTTACAGTGTAATTCAGTATGTTGCAGTATGTTGCAGTATGTTGCAGTGTATTTCAGTATGTTACAGTGGATTTCGGTACGTTGCAGTATTTTGCAGTATATTTCAGTGTGTTGCAGTGTATTTCAGTATGTTGCCGAGTGTTTCAGTATGTTGCAGTATGTTTTAGTATGTTACAGTATATTTCAGTATGTTGCAGTGTAATTCAGTATGTTACAGTATATTTCAGTAGTTTACCATAAATTCCGGTATGTTGCAGTATAATTGAATGTGTTGCAGTGTATTTCAATATGTTACAGTGTTTTTCAGTATATTTCAATATCTTGCTTTGTAATTCAGTATGTTGCAGTATATTTCAGTAGGTTGTCGTATGTTTCAGCATTTTACAGTACGTTTCTGTATATTACAGTATAATTGAATGTGTTGCAGTGTATTTCAATATGTTACACTGTATTTCAGTAACTTGCAGTATGCTGCAGTGTAATTATGCATGTTACAGTACATTTCAGCATGTTGACGTATGTTTCAGTATGTTACAGTACATTTCTGTATATTACAGTCTTCTTCAGTGTGTTGCAGTGTATTTCAGTATGCTACAGCATATTTGACTATGTTGCAGTATATTTCAATGTGTTGCAGTGTTTTTCAATATGTTACAGTGTATTTCAGTATGTTGCAGTATGTTGCAGTGTTAATCAGTATGTTACAGTGTATTTCAGTATGTTGTAGTATATTTCAGTATGTTGCAGTATATTTCAGTAGGTTGTCGTATGTTTCAGCATTTTACAGTACGTTTCTGTATATTACAGTATAATTGAATGTGTTGCAGTGTATTTCAATATGTTACACTGTATTTCAGTAACTTGCAGTATGCTGCAGTGTAATTATGCATGTTACAGTACATTTCAGCATGTTGACAGATGTTTCAGTATGTTACAGTACATTTCTGTATATTACAGTCTTCTTCAGTGTGTTGCAGTGTATTTCAGTATGCTACAGCATATTTGACTATGTTGCAGTATATTTCAATGTGTTGCAGTGTTTTTCAATATGTTACAGTGTATTTCAGTATGTTGCAGTATGTTGCAGTGTTAATCAGTATGTTACAGTGTATTTCAGTATGTTGTAGTATATTTCAGCATGGTGCAGTACATTTCAGTATGTTGACGTATGTTTCAGTATGTTACAGTATATTTCTGTATATTACAGTATACTCCAGTAAATTTCAGTATGCTACAGCATATTTCAGTATGTTGCAGTATATTTCAATGTGTTGCAGTATATTTCAGTGTTTTGCCGAATGTATCAGTATGTTGCAGTATATTTCAATGTGTTGCAGTGTATATCAATATGTTACAGTGTATTTCGGTAGGTTGCGGTCTATTTCAGTATGTTACAACATATTTCAGTGTGTTGCAGTATGTTGCAGTATATTCCAGTATGTTACAGTATATTTCAGTATGTTACAGTACATTTCCGTATATTACACTATATTTCAGTGAGTTGAGGTGTATTTCAGTGTGCTAGAGCATATTTTAGTATGATGCAGTGTTTTTCAATGTGTTACAGTATATTTCAGTATATTACCGTATATTTAGGTGTGTTGCAGTATATTTCACTGTGTTGCAGCGTATTTCAATATGTTACAGTGTATTTAGGTATGTTGCAGTATGTTGCAGGATATTTCAGTATGTTGCAGTATATTTCAGTACGTCGAAGTATGTTTCAGTGTGTTGCAGTATATTTCAATGTGTTGCAGTGTATTTCAATATGTTACAGTGTAATTCAGTATGTTGCAGTATGTTGCAGTATGTTGCAGTGTATTTCAGTATGTTACAGTGGATTTCGGTACGTTGCAGTATTTTGCAGTATATTTCAGTGTGTTGCAGTGTATTTCAGTATGTTGCCGAGTGTTTCAGTATGTTGCAGTATGTTTTAGTATGTTACAGTATATTTCAGTATGTTGCAGTGTAATTCAGTATGTTACAGTATATTTCAGTAGTTTACCATAAATTTCGGTATGTTGCAGTATAATTGAATGTGTTGCAGTGTATTTCAATATGTTACAGTGTATTTCAATATCTTTCAGTATGTTGCTGTGTAATTCGGTATGTTGCAGAATATTTCAGTAGGTTGTCGTATGTGTCAGCATTTTACAGTACATTTCTGTATATTACAGTATAATTGAATGTGTTGCAGTGTATTTCAATATGTTACAGTGTATTTCAGTATGTTGCAGTATGCTGCAGTGTAATTATGCATGTTGCAGTACATTTCAGCATGTTGACGTATGTTTCAGTATGTTACAGTACATTTCTGTATATTACAGTCTACTCCAGTGTGTTGCAGTGTATTTCAGTATGCTACAGCATATTTCACTATCTTGCAGTATATTTCAATGTCTCGCAGTATATGTCAGTATGTTGTCGTATGTTTCAGTATTTTACAGTACATTTCTGTATATTACAGTATATTTCAGTCTGTTGCAGTGTATTTCAGTATGTTGCAGTATGTTGCAGTGTAATTCAGTATGTTACAGTGTATTTCAGTATGTTGTAGTATATTTCAGCATGGTGCAGTACATTTCAGTATGTTGACGTATGTTTCAGTATGTTACAGTACATTTCTGTATATTACAGTATACTCCAGTGTATTTCAGTATGCTACAGCATATTTCAGTATGTTGCAGTATATTTCAATGTGTTGCAGTATATTTCAGTGTTTTGCCGAATGTATCAGTATGTTGCAGTATATTTCAATGTGTTGCAGTGTATATCAATATGTTACAGTGTATTTCGGTAGATTGCGGTCTATTTCAGTATGTTACAGCATATTTCAGTGTGTTGCAGTATGTTGCAGTATATTCCAGTATGTTACAGTATATTTCAGTATGTTACAGTACATTTCCGTATATTACACTATATTTCAGTGAGTTGAGGTGTATTTCAGTGTGCTAGAGCATATTTCAGTATGATGCAGTGTTTTTCAATGTGTTACAGTATATTTCAGTATATTACCGTATATTTAGGTGTGTTGCAGTATATTTCACTGTGTTGCAGTGTATTTCAATATGTTACAGTGTATTTCAGTATGTTGCAGTATGTTGCAGGATATTTCAGTATGTTGCAGTATATTTCAGTATGTCGAAGTATGTTTCAGTGTGTTGCAGTATATTTCAATGTGTTGCAGTGTATTTCAATATGTTACAGTGTAATTCAGTATGTTGCAGTATGTTGCAGTATGTTGCAGTGTATTTCAGTATGTTACAGTGGATTTCGGTACGTTGCAGTATTTTGCAGTATATTTCAGTGTGTTGCAGTGTATTTCAGTATGTTGCCGAGTGTTTCAGTATGTTGCAGTATGTTTTAGTATGTTACAGTATATTTCAGTATGTTGCAGTGTAATTCAGTATGTTACAGTATATTTCAGTAGTTTGCCATAATTTTCGGTATGTTGCAGTATAATTGAATGTGTTGCAGTGTATTTCAATATGTTACAGTGTATTTCAATATATTTCAGTATGTTGCTGTGTAATTCGGTATGTTGCAGTATATTTCAGTAGGTTGTCGTATGTGTCAGCATTTTACAGTACATTTCTGTATATTACAGTATAATTGAATGTGTTGCAGTGTATTTCAATATGTTACAGTGTATTTCAGTGTGTTGCAGTATGTTGCAGTATATTTCAGTATGTTACAGTATATTTCCGTATGTTACAGTACATTTCCGTATATTACTCTATATTTCAGGGAGTTGAGGTGTATTTCAGTGTGCTAGAGCATATTTCAGTATGGTGCAGTGTTTTTCAATGTGTTACAGTATATTTCAGTATATTACCGTATATTTAGGTATGTTGCTGTTTATTCCAATGTGTTGCAGTGTATTTCATTATGTTACAGTGTATTTCAGCATGTTGCAGCATGTTGCAGAATATTTCAGTATGTTGCAGTGTATTTCAGTATGTTGCAGTATGTTTCAGTATGTTAAAACATAATTCGGTATTTTGCCGTACATTTCAGTGTGTTACAGTATACTTCGGTATGTTACAGTATGTTTCGGTATGTTCCAGTATATTTCAGTATGTTTCAGTATGTTTCAGTATGTTTCAGTGTGTTGCAGTATATTTCACTGTGTTGCAGTGTATTTCAATATGTTACAGTGTATTTCAGTATGTTGCAGTGTGATTCAGTATGTTACAGTATATTTCAGTATGTTGTCATATGTATCAGTATGTTACACCATAATTCAGTATTTCTTCCGTATATTTCAGTGTGTTACAGTATATTTCATTATGTTGCAGTATGTTTCGGTATGTTCCAGTATAATTCAGTATGTTTCTCAATGTTTCAGTATTATTTCAGTATGTTACAGTACATGTCCGTATATTACGATATACTTCGATATGTTGCAGTATATTCCAGTATTTTGCAGTATGTTTCAGTGTGTTGCAGTGTATTTCAATATGTTACAGTTTATTTCAGTATGTTGCAGTCTATTTCAGTTTGTTACAGTGTAGTTCAGTATGTTGCAGTATGTTGCAGTATGTTGCAGTATATTTAAGTATGTTACAGTATATTGCAGTATGTTAAAGTACATTTCCGGATATTACACTATATTTCAGTGAGTTGCAGTGTATTTCAGTGTCCTGCAGCATATTTCAGTACGGTGCAGTGTTTTTCAATATGTTACAGTATGTTTTACTATATTACTGTATGTTTAGGTATGTTGCAGTTTATTATAATGTGTTGCAGTGTATTTCATTATGTTACAGTGTATTTCAGTATGTTGCAGTATGTTGCAGGATATTTCAGTGTGTTGCAGTATATTTTAATGTGTTGCAGTGTAATTCAATATGTTACAGTGTAATTCAGTATGTTGCAGTATGTTGCAGTATGTTGCAGTGTATTTCAGTATGTTACAGTGGATTTCGGTAGGTTGCAGTATTTTGCAGTATATTTCAGTGTGTTGCAGTATATTTCAGTATGTTGCCGAGTGTTTCAGTATGTTGCAGTATGTTGCAGTATGTTACGGTATATTTCAGTATGTTGCAGTGTAATTCAGTATGTTACGGTATATTTCAGTAGTTTACCATAAATTCCGGTATGTTGCAGTATAATTGAATGTTTTGCAGTGTATTTCAATATGTTACAGTGTATTTCAGTATATTTCAGTATGTCGCTGTGTAATTCAGTATGTTGCAGTATATTTCAGTAAGTTGTCGTATGTTTCAGCATTTTACAGTACATTTCTGTATATTACAGTATAATTGAATGTGTTGCAATGTATTTCAATATGTTACAGTGTATTTCAGTATGTTGCAGTATGCTGCAGTGTAATTATGCATGTTGCAGTACATTTCAGTATGTTGACGTATGTTTCAGTATGTTACAGTACATTTCTGTATATTACAGTCTACTCCAGTGTGTTGCAGTGTATTTCAGTATGCTACAGCATAATATTTCACTTTGTTGCAGTATATTTCAATGTCTCGCAGTATATTTCAGTATGGTTCAGTATGTTTCAGTGTGTTGCAGTATATTTCAATGTGTTGCAGTGTTTTTCAATATGTTGCAGTGTATTTCAGTATGTGATAGTGTATTTCAGTATGTTGAGTGTTATTGGGTATGTTGCAGTATATTTCAGTATGTTGTTGTATGTTTCAGTATTTTACAGTACATTTCTGTATATTACAGTATCTTTCAGTCTGTTGCAGTGTATTTCAGTATGTTGCAGTATGTTGCAGTGTTTTTCAATGTGTTACAGTATATTTCAGTATATTACCGTAAACTTAGGTATGTTGCAGTTTATTCCAATGTGTTGCAGTTCATTTCAGTATGTTACATTGTATTTCAGTATGTGACAGTTTGTTGCAGTTTATTTCAGTAGGTTGAAGTATATTTCAGTATGTTGCAGTATGTTTCAGTATGTTACAACATAATTCAGTATTTTGCCGTATATTTCAGTGTGTTACAGTATATTTCATTATGTTGCAGTATGTTTCGGTATGTTCCAGTATAATTCAGTATGTAACCATAAATTTCGGTTTGTGGCAGTATATTTCAGTATGTTGCAGTACATTTCAGTATGTTGCCGTATGTTTCGGTATGTTCCAGTATAATTCAGTATGTTTCTCAATGTTTCAGTATATTTCAGTATGTTACAGTACATGTCCGTATATTACGATATACTTCGATATGTTGCAGTATGTTTCAGTATTTTGCAGTATGTTTCAGTGTGTTGCAGCCTATTTCAATATGTTACAGTTTATTTCAGTATGTTGCAGTCTATTTCAGTTTGTTACAGTGTAGTTCAGTATGTTGCAGTATGTTGCAGTATGTTGCAGTATATTTAAGTATGTTACAGTATATTGCAGTATGTTACAGTACATTTCCGTATATTACACTATATTTCAGTGAGTTGCAGTGTATTTCAGTGTGCTGCAGCATATTTCAGTATGGTGCAGTGTTTTTCAATATGTTACAGTATGTTTCACTATATTACTGTATATTTAGGTATGTTGCAGTTTATTATAATGTGTTGCAGTGTATTTCATTATGTTACAGTGTATTTCAGTATGTTGCAGTATGTTGCAGGATATTTCAGTATGTTGCAGTATATTTCAGTATGTTGAAGTATGTTTCAATGTGTTGCAGTGTATTTTAATATGTTACAGTGTAATTCAGTATGTTGCAGTATGCTGCAGTATGTTGCAGTGTATTTCAGTATGTTACAGTGGATTTCGGTATGTTGCAGTATGTTGCAGGATATTTCAGTGTGTTGCAGTATATTTTAATGTGTTGCAGTGTAATTCAATATGTTACAGTGTAATTCAGTATGTTGCAGTATGTTGCAGTATGTTGCAGTGTATTTCAGTATGTTACAGTGGATTTCGGTAGGTTGCAGTATTTTGCAGTATATTTCAGTGTGTTGCAGTATATTTCAGTATGTTGCCGAGTGTTTCAGTATGTTGCAGTATGTTGCAGTATGTTACAGTATATTTCACTATGTTGCAGTGTAATTCAGTATGTTACGGTATATTTCAGTAGTTTACCATAAATTCCGGTATGTTGCAGTATAATTGAATGTGTTGCAGTGTATTTCAATATGTTACAGTGTATTTCAGTATATTTCAGTATGTTGCTGTGTAATTCAGTATGTTGCAGTATATTTCAGTAGGTTGTCGTATGTTTCAGCATTTTACAGTACATTTCTGTATATTACAGTATAATTGAATGTGTTGCAATGTATTTCAATATGTTACAGTGTATTTCAGTATGTTGCAGTATGCTGCAGTGTAATTATGCATGTTGCAGTACATTTCAGTATGTTGACGTATGTTTCAGTATGTTACAGTACATTTCTGTATATTACAGTCTACTCCAGTGTGTTGCAGTGTATTTCAGTATGCTACAGCATAATATTTCAGTATGCTGCAGTATATTTCAATGTCTCGCAGTGTATTTCAGTATGTTTCAGTATGTTTCAGTGTGTTGCAGTATATTTCAATGTGTTGCAGTATTTTTCAATATGTTACAGTGTATTTCAGTATGTTGCAGTTTGTTGCAGTGTATTTCAGTATGTGACAGTGTATTTCAGTATGTTGCAGTGTGTTGCAGTATGTTGCAGGGTATTTCAGTATGTTACAGTGGATTTCGGTATGTTGCAGTATTTTGCAGTATATTTCAGTGTGTTGCAGTAAATTTCAGTATGTTGCCGAGTGTTTCAGTATGTTGCAGTATGTTTTAGTATGTTACAGTATATTTCAGTATGTTGCAGTGTAATTCAATATGTTACAGTATATCTCAGTAGTTTACCATAAATTCCGGTATGTCGCAGTATGATTGAATGTGTTGCAGTGTATTTCAATATGTTACAGTGTAATTCTGTATGTTGCAGTATGTTGCAGTATGTTGCAGTATATTTCAGCATGTTAAAGTGTATCTCAGTATGTTGTAGTATGTTGCAGTGTATTTCAGTATGTTGCAGTGTATTCCAGTGTGCTACACAATATTTCAGTATGTTGCAGTGTTTTTCAATGTGTTACAGTATATTTCAGTATATTACCGTAAATTTAGGTATGTTGCAGTTTATTCCAATGTGTCGCAGTTCTTTTAAGTATGTTACAGTGTATTTCAATATGTTGCAGTATGTTGCAGTGTAATTCAGTATGTTACAGTGTATTTCAGTATGTTGCAGTCTATTTCAGTATGTTACAGCGTATTTCAGTATGTTGCAGTATGTTTCAGTATTTTACAGTACATTTCTGTATATTACAGTATATTTCAGTCTGTTGCAGTGCATTTCAGCATGTTGCAGTATGTTGCAGTGTAATTCAGTATGTTACAGTGTATTTCAGTATGTTGTAGTATATTTCATCACGTTGCAGTACATTTCAGTATGTTGACGTATGTTTCTGTATGTTACAGTACATTTCTGTATATTACAGTATACTTCAGTGTATTTCAGTATGCTACAGCATATTTCAGTATGTTGCAGTATATTTCAGTAGGTTGAAGTATATTTCAGTATGTTGCAGTATGTTCCAGTATAATTCAGTATGTTTCCCAATGTTTCAGTATATTTCAGTATGTTACAGCACATGTCCGTATATTACGATATACTTCGATATGTTGCAGTATGTTTCAGTATTTTGCAGTATGTTTCAGTGTGTTGCAGCCTATTTCAATATGTTACAGTTTATTTCAGTATGTTGCAGTCTATTTCAGTTTGTTACAGTGTAGTTCAGTATGTTGCAGTATGTTGCAGTATGTTGCAGTATATTTAAGTATGTTACAGTATATTGCAGTATGTTACAGTACATTTCCGTATATTACACTATATTTCAGTGAGTTGCAGTGTATTTCAGTGTGCTGCAGCATATTTCAGTATGGTGCAGTGTTTTTCAATATGTTACAGTATGTTTCACTATATTACTGTATATTTAGGTATGTTGCAGTTTATTATAATGTGTTGCAGTGTATTTCTTTATGTTACAGTGTATTTCAGTATGTTGCAGTATATTTCAGTGTGTTGCAGTATATTTTAATGTGTTGCAGTGTAATTCAATATGTTACAGTGTAATTCAGTATGTTGCAGTATGTTGCAGTATGTTGCAGTGTATTTCAGTATGTTACAGTGGATTTCGGTAGGTTGCAGTATTTTGCAGTATATTTCAGTGTGTTGCAGTATATTTTAATGTGTTGCAGTGTAATTCAATATGTTACAGTGTAATTCAGTATGTTGCAGTATGTTGCAGTATGTTGCAGTGTATTTCAGTATGTTACAGTGGATTTCGGTAGGTTGCAGTATTTTGCAGTATATTTCAGTGTGTTGCAGTATATTTCAGTATGTTGCCGAGTGTTTCAGTATGTTGCAGTATGTTGCAGTATGTTACAGTATATTTCAGTATGTTGCAGTGTAATTCAGTATGTTACGGTATATTTCAGTAGTTTACCATAAATTCCAGTATGTTGCAGTATAATGGAATGTGTTGCAGTGTATTTCAATATGTTACAGTGTATTTCAGTATATTTCAGTATGTCGCTGTGTAATTCAGTATGTTGCAGTATATTTCAGTAGGTTGTCGTATGTTTCAGCATTTTACAGTACATTTCTGTATATTACAGTATAATTGAATGTGTTGCAATGTATTTCAATATGTTACAGTGTATTTCAGTATGTTGCAGTATGCTGCAGTGTAATTATGCATGTTGCAGTACATTTCAGTATGTTGACGTATGTTTCAGTATGTTACAGTACATTTCTGTATATTACAGTCTACTCCAGTGTGTTGCAGTGTATTTCAGTATGCTACAGCATAATATTTCACTATGTTGCAGTATATTTCAATGTCTCGCAGTATATTTCAGTATGTTTCAGTGTGTTGCAGTATATTTCAATGTGTTGCAGTGTTTTTCAATATGTTACAGTGTATTTCAGTATGTTGCAGTTTGTTGCAGTGTATTTCAGTATGTGACAGTGTATTTCAGTATGTTGCAGTGTGATTGGGTATGTTGCAGTATATTTTGGTATGTTGTCGTATGTTTCATTATTTTACAGGACATTTCTCTATATTACAGTATATTTCAGTCTGTTGCAGTGTATTTCAGTATGTTGCAGTAAGTTGCAGTGTAATTCAGTATGTTACAGTGTATTTCAGTATGTTGTAGTATGTTTCAGCATGTTGCAGTACATTTCAGTATGTTGACGTATGTTTCAGTATGTTACAGTACATTTCTGTATATTACAGTATACTTCAGGGTATTTCAGTATGCTACAGCATATTTCAGTATGTTGCAGTATATTTCAATATGTTGCAGTATATTTCGGTATTTTGCCGAATGTTTCAGTATATTGCAGTATATTTCAATGTGTTGCAGTGTTATTCAATATGTTACAGTGTATTTCGGTATGTTGCGGTCTATTTCAGTATGTTACAGCGTATTTCAGTGTGTTGCAGTATGTTGCAGTATTTTTCAGTATGTTACAGTATATTTTAGTATGTTCCAGTACATTTCCGTATATTAAACTATATTTCAGTGAGTTGAGGTGTATTTCAGTGTGCTAGAGCATATTTCAGTATGGTGCAGTGTTTTTCAATGTGTTACAGTATATTTCAGTATAAAACTGTATATTTAGGTATGTTGCTGTATATTCCAATGTGTTGCAGTGTATTTCAGTATGTTACAGTGTATTTCAGTATGTTGCAGCATGTTGCAGAATATTTCAGTATGTTGCAGTATATTTCAGTATGTTGCAGTATGTTTCAGTATGTTACAACATAATTCAGTATTTTGCCGTACATTTCAGTGTGTTACAGTATATTTCGGTATGTTACAGTATGTTTCGGTATGTTCCAGTATATTTCGGTATGTTTCAGTATGTTTCAGTATGTTTCAGTGTGTTGCAGTATATTTCACTGTGTTGCAGTGTATTTCAATATGTTACAGTGTATTTCAGTATGTTGCAGTGTGATTCAGTATGTTACAGTATATTTCAGTATGTTTTCGTATGTTTCAGTATTTTACAGTACATTTCTGTATACTACAGTATACTTCAGTGTGTTGCAGTGTAATTCAGTATGTTACAGTGTGTTTCAGTATGTTGCAGCATTATTCACCATGCTGCAGTACAGTTCAGTATGTTGACGTATGTTTCAGTAGGTTACAGTACATTTCTGTATACTACAATATACTTCAGTGTGTTACAGTGTATTTAGGTATGTTGCAGTCTATTTCAGTATGTTACAGTGTCTTTCAGTATGTCGCAGTATGTTGCAGTATATTTCAGTATGTTACAGTGTATTTCGGTATGTTGCAGTATGTTTTAGTAGTTTGCAACATAATTCAGTATGTTACCATAAATTTCGGTTTGTGGCAGTATATTTCAGTATGTTGCAGTACATTTCAGTATGTTGCCGTATGTTTCGGTATGTTACAGTACGTTTCTGTATATTACAGTATACTTCAGTATGTTACAGTGTATTTCAGTATTTTGCAGTGTGATTCACTATGTTGCAGTATATTTCAGTATGTTGTCGTATGTTTCAGAATTTTACAGTACATTTCTGTATATTTCAGCGAGTTGCAGTGTTTTTCAATGTGTTACAGTATATTTCAGTATATTAACGTAAATTTAGGTATGTTGCAGTTTATTTCAATGTGTTGCAGTTTATTTCAGTATGTTACAGTTTATTTCAGTATGTTGCAGTATGTTGCAGTATATTTCAGTAGGTTGAGGTATATTTCAGTATGTTGCAGTATGTTTCAGTGTGTTACAACATAATTCAGTATTTTGCCGTATATTTCATTGTGTTACAGTATATTTCATTATGTTGCAGTATGTTTCGGTATGTTCCAGTATAATTCAGTATGTTTCTCAATGTTTTAGTACATTTCAGTATGTTACAGTACATGTCCGTATATTACGATATACTTTGATATGTTGCAGTATATTTCAGTATGTTGCAGTATGTTTCGGTGTGTTGCAGTGTATTTTAATATGTTACAGTGTATTCAGTATGTTGCAGTCTATTTCAGTTTGTTACAGTGTAGTTCAGTATGTTGCAGTATGTTGCAGTATGTTGCAGTATATTTAAGTACGTTACAGTATATTGCAGTATGTTACAGTACGTTTCCGTATATTGCACTATATTTCAGTGAGTTGCAGTGTATTTCAGTGTGCTACAGCATACTTCAGTATGGTGCAGTGTTTTACACTATGTTACAGTATGTTTCACTATATTACTGTATATTTAGGTATGTTACAGTTTATTATAATGTGTTGCAGTGTATTTCATTATGTTACAGTGTATTTCAGTATGTTGCAACATGTTGCAGGATATTTCAGTATGTTACAGTGTATTTCAGTATGTTGCAGTATTATTCAGCACGCTGCAGTACATTTCAGTATGTTGACGTATGTTTCAGTATGTTACAGTACATTTCTGTATACTGCAATATACTTCAGTGTGTTACAGTGTATTTAAGTATGTTGCAGTCTATTTCAGTATGTTACAGTGTATTTCAGTATGTCGCAGTATGTTGCAGTATATTTCAGTATGTTACGGTGTACTTCGGTATGTTGCAGTTTGTTGCAGTGTATTTCAGTATGTGACAGTGTATTTCAGTATGTTGCAGTGTTATTGGGTATGTTGCAGTATATTTCAGTATGTTGCCGTATGTTTCAGTATGTTACAGTACGTTTCTGTATATTACAGTATACTTCAGTGTGTTGCAGTGTATTTCAGTATGTTGCAGTATGTTGCAGTGTAATTCAGTATGTTACAGTGTATTTCAGTATGTTGCAGTACATTTCAGCATGCTGCAGTGCATATCAGTATGTTGACGTATGTTTCAGTATGTTACAGTACATTTCTGTATATTACAGTCTACTCCAGTGTGTTGCAGTGTATTTCAGTATGCTACAGCATAATATTTCACTATGTTGCAGTATATTTCAATGTCTCGCAGTGTATTTCAGTATGTTTCAGTATGTTTCAGTGTGTTGCAGTATATTTCAATGTGTTGCAGTGTTTTTCAATATGTTACAGTGTATTTCAGTATGTTGCAGTTTGTTGCAGTGTATTTCAGTATGTGACAGTGTATTTCAGTATGTTGCAGTGTGTTGCAGTATGTTGCAGGGTATTTCAGTATGTTACAGTGGATTTCGGTATGTTGCAGTATTTTGCAGTATATTTCAGTGTGTTGCAGTAAATTTCAGTATGTTGCTGAGTGTTTCAGTATGTTGCAGTATGTTTTAGTATGTTACAGTATATTTCAGTATGTTGCAGTGTAATTCAATATGTTACAGTATATCTCAGTAGTTTACCATGAATTCCGGTATGTCGCAGTATGGTTGAATGTGTTGCAGTGTATTTCAATATGTTACAGTGTAATTCCGTATGTTGCAGTATGTTGCAGTATGTTGCAGTATATTTCAGCATGTTAAAGTGTATCTCAGTATGTTGTAGTATGTTGCAGTGTATTTCAGTATGTTGCAGTGTATTCCAGTGTGCTACACAATATTTCAGCATGTTGCAGTGTTTTTCAATGTGTTACAGTATATTTCAGTATATTACCGTAAATTTAGGTATGTTGCAGTTTATTCCAATGTGTCGCAGTTCTTTTCAGTATGTTACAGTGTATTTCAATATGTTGCAGTATGTTGCAGTGTAATTCAGTATGTTACAGTGTATTTCAGTATGTTGCAGTCTATTTCAGTATGTTACAGCGTATTTCAGTATGTTGCAGTATGTTTCAGTGTGTTGCAGTGTATTTCAATATGTTACAGTTTATTTCAGTGTGTTGCAGTCTATTTCAGTTTGTTACGGTGTAGTTCAGTATGTTGCAGTATGTTGCAATATGTTGCAGTATATTTAAGTATGTTACAGTATATTGCAGTATGTTACAGTACATTTCCGTATATTACACTATATTTCAGTGAGTTGCAGTGTAGTTCAGTGTGCTGCAGCATATTTCAGTATGGTGCAGTGTTTTTCAATATGTTACAGTATGTTTCACTATATTACTGTATATTTAGGTATGTTGCAGTTTATTATAACGTGTTGCAGTGTATTTCAATATGTTACAGTGTAATTCAGTATGTTGCAGTATGTTGCAGGATATTTCAGTACGTTGCAGTATATTTCAGTATGTTGAAGTATGTTTCAGTGTGTTGCAGTATATTTCAATGTGTTGCAGTGTATTTCAATATGTTACAGTGTAATTCAGTATGTTGCAGTATGTTGCAGTGTGTTGCAGTATATTTCAATGTGTTTCAGTGTATTTCAGTATGTTACAGTGTATTTCAGTAAGTTGCAGTGTGATTCAGTATGTTGCAGTATATTTCACTATGTTGTCGTATGATTCAGTATTTTACAGTACATTTCTGTATATTTCTGCAAGTTGCAGTGTATTTCAGTTTGCTACACAATATTTCAGTATGTTGCAGTGTTTTTCAATGTGTTACAGTATATTTCAGTATATTACCGTAAACTTAGGTATGTTGCAGTTTATTCCATTGTGTTGCAGTTCATTTCAGTATGTTACAGTGTATTTCAGTATGTGACAGTATGTTGCAGTATATTTCAGTAGGTTGAAGTATATTTCAGTATGTTGCAGTATGTTTCAGTATGTTACAACATAATTCAGTATTTTGCCGTATATTTCAGTGTGTTGCAGTATATTTCATTATGTTGCAGTATGTTTCGGTATGTTCCAGTATAATTCAGTATGTTTCTCAATGTTTCAGTATATTTCAGTATGTTACAGTACATGTCCGTATATTACGATATACTTCGATGTGTTGCAGTATATTTCATTATTTTGCAGTATGCTTCAGTGTGTTGCAGTGTATTTCAATATGTTACAGTTTATTTCAGTGTGTTGCAGTCTATTTCAGTTTGTTACGGTGTAGTTCAGTATGTTGCAGTATGTTGCAATATGTTGCAGTATATTTATGTATGTTACAGTATATTGCAGTATGTTACAGTACATTTCCGTATATTACACTATATTTCAGTGAGTTGCAGTGTAGTTCAGTGTGCTGCAGCATATTTCAGTATGGTGCAGTGTTTTTCAATATGTTACAGTATGTTTCACTATTATACTGTATATTTAGGTATGTTGCAGTTTATTATAATGTGTTGCGGTGTATTTCATTATGTTACAGTGTATTTCAGTATGTTGCAGGATATTTCAGTACGTTGCAGTATATTTCAGTATGTTGAAGTATGTTTCAGTGTGTTGCAGTATATTTCAATGTGTTGCAGTGTATTTCAATATGTTACAGTGTAATTCAGTATGTTGCAGTATGTTGCAGTATGTTGCAGTGTACTTCAGTATGTTACAGTGGATTTCGGTATGTTGCAGTATTTTGCAGTACATTTCAGTGTGTTGCAGTACATTTCAGTATGTTGCCGAGTGTTTCAGTATGTTGCAGTATGTTTTAGTATGTTACAGTATATTTCAGTATGTTGCAGTGTAATTCAGTATGTTACAGTATATTTCAGTAGTTTATCATAAATTCCGGTATGTTGCAGTATAATTTAATATGTTGCAGTGTATTTCAATATGTTTCAGTGTATTTTAGTATATTTCAGTATGTTGCTGTGTAATTATGCATGTTGCAGTACATTTCAGTATGTTGACGTATGTTTCAGTATGTTACAGTACATTTCTGTATATTACAGTCTACTCCAGTGTGTTGCAGTGTATTTCAGTATGCTACAGCATAATATTTCACTATGTTGCAGTATATTTCAATGTCTCGCAGTATATTTCAATGTGTTGCAGCGTTTTTCAATATGTTACAGTGTATGTCAGTATGTTGCAGTATGTTGCAGTGTATTTCAGTATGTGACAGTGTATTTCAGTATGTTGCAGTGTGATTGGGTATGTTGCAGTATATTTCAGTATGTTGTCGTATGTTTCAGTATTTTACAGTACATTTCTGTATATTACAGTATATTTCAGTCTGTTGCAGTGCATTTCAGCATGTTGCAGTATGTTGCAGTGTAATTCAGTATGTTACAGTGTATTTCAGTATGTTGTAGTATATTTCATCACGTTGCAGTACATTTCAGTATGTTGACGTATGTTTCTGTATGTTACAGTACATTTCTGTATATTACAGTATACTTCAGTGTATTTCAGTATGCTACAGCATATTTCAGTATGTTGCAGTATATTTCAGTAGGTTGAAGTATATTTCAGTATGTTGCAGTATGTTCCAGTATAATTCAGTATGTTTCCCAATGTTTCAGTATATTTCAGTATGTTACAGTACATGTCCGTATATTACGATATACTTCGATATGTTGCAGTATGTTTCAGTATTTTGCAGTATGTTTCAGTGTGTTGCAGCCTATTTCAATATGTTACAGTTTATTTCAGTATGTTGCAGTCTATTTCAGTTTGTTACAGTGTAGTTCAGTATGTTGCAGTATGTTGCAGTATGTTGCAGTATATTTAAGTATGTTACAGTATATTGCAGTATGTTACAGTACATTTCCGTATATTACACTATATTTCAGTGAGTTGCAGTGTATTTCAGTGTGCTGCAGCATATTTCAGTATGGTGCAGTGTTTTTCAATATGTTACAAGATGTTTCACTATATTACTGTATATTTAGGTATGTTGCAGTTTATTAAAATGTGTTGCAGTGTATTTCATTATGTTACAGTGTATTTCAGTATGTTGCAGTATATTTCAGTATGTTGAAGTATGTTTCAATGTGTTGCAGTGTATTTTAATATGTTACAGTGTAATTCAGTATGTTGCAGTATGTTGCAGTATGTTGCAGTGTATTTCAGTATGTTACAGTATATTGCAGTATGTTACAGTACATTTCCGTATATTACACTATATTTCAGTGAGTTGCAGTGTATTTCAGTGTGCTGCAGCATATTTCAGTATGGTGCAGTGTTTTTCAATATGTTACAGTATGTTTCACTATATTACTGTATATTTAGGTATGTTGCAGTTTATTATAATGTGTTGCAGTGTATTTCTTTATGTTACAGTGTATTTCAGTATGTTGCAGTATATTTCAGTGTGTTGCAGTATATTTTAATGTGTTGCAGTGTAATTCAATATGTTACAGTGTAATTCAGTATGTTGCAGTATGTTGCAGTATGTTGCAGTGTATTTCAGTATGTTACAGTGGATTTCGGTAGGTTGCAGTATTTTGCAGTATATTTCAGTGTGTTGCAGTATATTTTAATGTGTTGCAGTGTAATTCAATATGTTACAGTGTAATTCAGTATGTTGCAGTATGTTGCAGTATGTTGCAGTGTATTTCAGTATGTTACAGTGGATTTCGGTAGGTTGCAGTATTTTGCAGTATATTTCAGTGTGTTGCAGTATATTTCAGTATGTTGCCGAGTGTTTCAGTATGTTGCAGTGTGTTGCAGTATGTTACAGTATATTTCAGTATGTTGCAGTGTAATTCAGTATGTTACGGTATATTTCAGTAGTTTACCATAAATTCCAGTATGTTGCAGTATAATGGAATGTGTTGCAGTGTATTTCAATATGTTACAGTGTATTTCAGTATATTTCAGTATGTCGCTGTGTAATTCAGTATGTTGCAGTATATTTCAGTAGGTTGTCGTATGTTTCAGCATTTTACAGTACATTTCTGTATATTACAGTATAATTGAATGTGTTGCAATGTATTTCAATATGTTACAGTGTATTTCAGTATGTTGCAGTATGCTGCAGTGTAATTATGCATGTTGCAGTACATTTCAGTATGTTGACGTATGTTTCAGTATGTTACAGTACATTTCTGTATATTACAGTCTACTCCAGTGTGTTGCAGTGTATTTCAGTATGCTACAGCATAATATTTCACTATGTTGCAGTATATTTCAATGTCTCGCAGTATATTTCAGTATGTTTCAGTGTGTTGCAGTATATTTCAATGTGTTGCAGTGTTTTTCAATATGTTACAGTGTATTTCAGTATGTTGCAGTTTGTTGCAGTGTATTTCAGTATGTGACAGTGTATTTCAGTATGTTGCAGTGTGATTGGGTATGTTGCAGTATATTTTGGTATGTTGTCGTATGTTTCATTATTTTACAGGACATTTCTCTATATTACAGTATATTTCAGTCTGTTGCAGTGTATTTCAGTATGTTGCAGTAAGTTGCAGTGTAATTCAGTATGTTACAGTGTATTTCAGTATGTTGTAGTATGTTTCAGCATGTTGCAGTACATTTCAGTATGTTGACGTATGTTTCAGTATGTTACAGTACATTTCTGTATATTACAGTATACTTCAGGGTATTTCAGTATGCTACAGCATATTTCAGTATGTTGCAGTATATTTCAATATGTTGCAGTATATTTCGGTATTTTGCCGAATGTTTCAGTATATTGCAGTATATTTCAATGTGTTGCAGTGTTATTCAATATGTTACAGTGTATTTCGGTATGTTGCGGTCTATTTCAGTATGCTACAGCATATTTCAGTATGTTGCAGTATATTTCAATATGTTGCAGTATATTTCGGTATTTTGCCGAATGTTTCAGTATATTGCAGTATATTTCAATGTGTTGCAGTGTTATTCAATATGTTTCAGTGTATTTTAGTATATTTCAGTATGTTGCTGTGTAATTATGCATGTTGCAGTACATTTCAGTATGTTGACGTATGTTTCAGTATGTTACAGTACATTTCTGTATATTACAGTCTACTCCAGTGTGTTGCAGTGTATTTCAGTATGCTACAGCATAATATTTCACTATGTTGCAGTATATTTCAATGTCTCGCAGTATATTTCAATGTGTTGCAGCGTTTTTCAATATGTTACAGTGTATGTCAGTATGTTGCAGTATGTTGCAGTGTATTTCAGTATGTGACAGTGTATTTCAGTATGTTGCAGTGTGATTGGGTATGTTGCAGTATATTTCAGTATGTTGTCGTATGTTTCAGTATTTTACAGTACATTTCTGTATATTACAGTATATTTCAGTCTGTTGCAGTGCATTTCAGCATGTTGCAGTATGTTGCAGTGTAATTCAGTATGTTACAGTGTATTTCAGTATGTTGTAGTATATTTCATCACGTTGCAGTACATTTCAGTATGTTGACGTATGTTTCTGTATGTTACAGTACATTTCTGTATATTACAGTATACTTCAGTGTATTTCAGTATGCTACAGCATATTTCAGTATGTTGCAGTATATTTCAGTAGGTTGAAGTATATTTCAGTATGTTGCAGTATGTTCCAGTATAATTCAGTATGTTTCCCAATGTTTCAGTATATTTCAGTATGTTACAGTACATGTCCGTATATTACGATATACTTCGATATGTTGCAGTATGTTTCAGTATTTTGCAGTATGTTTCAGTGTGTTGCAGCCTATTTCAATATGTTACAGTTTATTTCAGTATGTTGCAGTCTATTTCAGTTTGTTACAGTGTAGTTCAGTATGTTGCAGTATGTTGCAGTATGTTGCAGTATATTTAAGTATGTTACAGTATATTGCAGTATGTTACAGTACATTTCCGTATATTACACTATATTTCAGTGAGTTGCAGTGTATTTCAGTGTGCTGCAGCATATTTCAGTATGGTGCAGTGTTTTTCAATATGTTACAAGATGTTTCACTATATTACTGTATATTTAGGTATGTTGCAGTTTATTAAAATGTGTTGCAGTGTATTTCATTATGTTACAGTGTATTTCAGTATGTTGCAGTATATTTCAGTATGTTGAAGTATGTTTCAATGTGTTGCAGTGTATTTTAATATGTTACAGTGTAATTCAGTATGTTGCAGTATGTTGCAGTATGTTGCAGTGTATTTCAGTATGTTACAGTATATTGCAGTATGTTACAGTACATTTCCGTATATTACACTATATTTCAGTGAGTTGCAGTGTATTTCAGTGTGCTGCAGCATATTTCAGTATGGTGCAGTGTTTTTCAATATGTTACAGTATGTTTCACTATATTACTGTATATTTAGGTATGTTGCAGTTTATTATAATGTGTTGCAGTGTATTTCTTTATGTTACAGTGTATTTCAGTATGTTGCAGTATATTTCAGTGTGTTGCAGTATATTTTAATGTGTTGCAGTGTAATTCAATATGTTACAGTGTAATTCAGTATGTTGCAGTATGTTGCAGTATGTTGCAGTGTATTTCAGTATGTTACAGTGGATTTCGGTAGGTTGCAGTATTTTGCAGTATATTTCAGTGTGTTGCAGTATATTTTAATGTGTTGCAGTGTAATTCAATATGTTACAGTGTAATTCAGTATGTTGCAGTATGTTGCAGTATGTTGCAGTGTATTTCAGTATGTTACAGTGGATTTCGGTAGGTTGCAGTATTTTGCAGTATATTTCAGTGTGTTGCAGTATATTTCAGTATGTTGCCGAGTGTTTCAGTATGTTGCAGTGTGTTGCAGTATGTTACAGTATATTTCAGTATGTTGCAGTGTAATTCAGTATGTTACGGTATATTTCAGTAGTTTACCATAAATTCCAGTATGTTGCAGTATAATGGAATGTGTTGCAGTGTATTTCAATATGTTACAGTGTATTTCAGTATATTTCAGTATGTCGCTGTGTAATTCAGTATGTTGCAGTATATTTCAGTAGGTTGTCGTATGTTTCAGCATTTTACAGTACATTTCTGTATATTACAGTATAATTGAATGTGTTGCAATGTATTTCAATATGTTACAGTGTATTTCAGTATGTTGCAGTATGCTGCAGTGTAATTATGCATGTTGCAGTACATTTCAGTATGTTGACGTATGTTTCAGTATGTTACAGTACATTTCTGTATATTACAGTCTACTCCAGTGTGTTGCAGTGTATTTCAGTATGCTACAGCATAATATTTCACTATGTTGCAGTATATTTCAATGTCTCGCAGTATATTTCAGTATGTTTCAGTGTGTTGCAGTATATTTCAATGTGTTGCAGTGTTTTTCAATATGTTACAGTGTATTTCAGTATGTTGCAGTTTGTTGCAGTGTATTTCAGTATGTGACAGTGTATTTCAGTATGTTGCAGTGTGATTGGGTATGTTGCAGTATATTTTGGTATGTTGTCGTATGTTTCATTATTTTACAGGACATTTCTCTATATTACAGTATATTTCAGTCTGTTGCAGTGTATTTCAGTATGTTGCAGTAAGTTGCAGTGTAATTCAGTATGTTACAGTGTATTTCAGTATGTTGTAGTATGTTTCAGCATGTTGCAGTACATTTCAGTATGTTGACGTATGTTTCAGTATGTTACAGTACATTTCTGTATATTACAGTATACTTCAGGGTATTTCAGTATGCTACAGCATATTTCAGTATGTTGCAGTATATTTCAATATGTTGCAGTATATTTCGGTATTTTGCCGAATGTTTCAGTATATTGCAGTATATTTCAATGTGTTGCAGTGTTATTCAATATGTTACAGTGTATTTCGGTATGTTGCGGTCTATTTCAGTATGTTACAGCGTATTTCAGTGTGTTGCAGTATGTTGCAGTATTTTTCAGTATGTTACAGTATATTTTAGTATGTTCCAGTACATTTCCGTATATTAAACTATATTTCAGTGAGTTGAGGTGTATTTCAGTGTGCTAGAGCATATTTCAGTATGGTGCAGTGTTTTTCAATGTGTTACAGTATATTTCAGTATAAAACTGTATATTTAGGTATGTTGCTGTATATTCCAATGTGTTGCAGTGTATTTCAGTATGTTACAGTGTATTTCAGTATGTTGCAGCATGTTGCAGAATATTTCAGTATGTTGCAGTATATTTCAGTATGTTGCAGTATGTTTCAGTATGTTACAACATAATTCAGTATTTTGCCGTACATTTCAGTGTGTTACAGTATATTTCGGTATGTTACAGTATGTTTCGGTATGTTCCAGTATATTTCGGTATGTTTCAGTATGTTTCAGTATGTTTCAGTGTGTTGCAGTATATTTCACTGTGTTGCAGTGTATTTCAATATGTTACAGTGTATTTCAGTATGTTGCAGTGTGATTCAGTATGTTACAGTATATTTCAGTATGTTTTCGTATGTTTCAGTATTTTACAGTACATTTCTGTATACTACAGTATACTTCAGTGTGTTGCAGTGTAATTCAGTATGTTACAGTGTGTTTCAGTATGTTGCAGCATTATTCACCATGCTGCAGTACAGTTCAGTATGTTGACGTATGTTTCAGTAGGTTACAGTACATTTCTGTATACTACAATATACTTCAGTGTGTTACAGTGTATTTAGGTATGTTGCAGTCTATTTCAGTATGTTACAGTGTCTTTCAGTATGTCGCAGTATGTTGCAGTATATTTCAGTATGTTACAGTGTATTTCGGTATGTTGCAGTATGTTTTAGTAGTTTGCAACATAATTCAGTATGTTACCATAAATTTCGGTTTGTGGCAGTATATTTCAGTATGTTGCAGTACATTTCAGTATGTTGCCGTATGTTTTGGTATGTTACAGTACGTTTCTGTATATTACAGTATACTTCAGTATGTTACAGTGTATTTCAGTATTTTGCAGTGTGATTCACTATGTTGCAGTATATTTCAGTATGTTGTCGTATGTTTCAGAATTTTACAGTACATTTCTGTATATTTCAGCGAGTTGCAGTGTTTTTCAATGTGTTACAGTATATTTCAGTATATTAACGTAAATTTAGGTATGTTGCAGTTTATTTCAATGTGTTGCAGTTTATTTCAGTATGTTACAGTTTATTTCAGTATGTTGCAGTATGTTGCAGTATATTTCAGTAGGTTGAGGTATATTTCAGTATGTTGCAGTATGTTTCAGTGTGTTACAACATAATTCAGTATTTTGCCGTATATTTCATTGTGTTACAGTATATTTCATTATGTTGCAGTATGTTTCGGTATGTTCCAGTATAATTCAGTATGTTTCTCAATGTTTTAGTACATTTCAGTATGTTACAGTACATGTCCGTATATTACGATATACTTTGATATGTTGCAGTATATTTCAGTATGTTGCAGTATGTTTCGGTGTGTTGCAGTGTATTTTAATATGTTACAGTGTATTCAGTATGTTGCAGTCTATTTCAGTTTGTTACAGTGTAGTTCAGTATGTTGCAGTATGTTGCAGTATGTTGCAGTATATTTAAGTACGTTACAGTATATTGCAGTATGTTACAGTACGTTTCCGTATATTGCACTATATTTCAGTGAGTTGCAGTGTATTTCAGTGTGCTACAGCATACTTCAGTATGGTGCAGTGTTTTACACTATGTTACAGTATGTTTCACTATATTACTGTATATTTAGGTATGTTACAGTTTATTATAATGTGTTGCAGTGTATTTCATTATGTTACAGTGTATTTCAGTATGTTGCAACATGTTGCAGGATATTTCAGTATGTTACAGTGTATTTCAGTATGTTGCAGTATTATTCAGCACGCTGCAGTACATTTCAGTATGTTGACGTATGTTTCAGTATGTTACAGTACATTTCTGTATACTGCAATATACTTCAGTGTGTTACAGTGTATTTAAGTATGTTGCAGTCTATTTCAGTATGTTACAGTGTATTTCAGTATGTCGCAGTATGTTGCAGTATATTTCAGTATGTTACGGTGTACTTCGGTATGTTGCAGTTTGTTGCAGTGTATTTCAGTATGTGACAGTGTATTTCAGTATGTTGCAGTGTTATTGGGTATGTTGCAGTATATTTCAGTATGTTGCCGTATGTTTCAGTATGTTACAGTACGTTTCTGTATATTACAGTATACTTCAGTGTGTTGCAGTGTATTTCAGTATGTTGCAGTATGTTGCAGTGTAATTCAGTATGTTACAGTGTATTTCAGTATGTTGCAGTACATTTCAGCATGCTGCAGTGCATATCAGTATGTTGACGTATGTTTCAGTATGTTACAGTACATTTCTGTATATTACAGTCTACTCCAGTGTGTTGCAGTGTATTTCAGTATGCTACAGCATAATATTTCACTATGTTGCAGTATATTTCAATGTCTCGCAGTGTATTTCAGTATGTTTCAGTATGTTTCAGTGTGTTGCAGTATATTTCAATGTGTTGCAGTGTTTTTCAATATGTTACAGTGTATTTCAGTATGTTGCAGTTTGTTGCAGTGTATTTCAGTATGTGACAGTGTATTTCAGTATGTTGCAGTGTGTTGTAGTATGTTGCAGGGTATTTCAGTATGTTACAGTGGATTTCGGTATGTTGCAGTATTTTGCAGTATATTTCAGTGTGTTGCAGTAAATTTCAGTATGTTGCTGAGTGTTTCAGTATGTTGCAGTATGTTTTAGTATGTTACAGTATATTTCAGTATGTTGCAGTGTAATTCAATATGTTACAGTATATCTCAGTAGTTTACCATGAATTCCGGTATGTCGCAGTATGGTTGAATGTGTTGCAGTGTATTTCAATATGTTACAGTGTAATTCCGTATGTTGCAGTATGTTGCAGTATGTTGCAGTATATTTCAGCATGTTAAAGTGTATCTCAGTATGTTGTAGTATGTTGCAGTGTATTTCAGTATGTTGCAGTGTATTCCAGTGTGCTACACAATATTTCAGCATGTTGCAGTGTTTTTCAATGTGTTACAGTATATTTCAGTATATTACCGTAAATTTAGGTATGTTGCAGTTTATTCCAATGTGTCGCAGTTCTTTTCAGTATGTTACAGTGTATTTCAATATGTTGCAGTATGTTGCAGTGTAATTCAGTATGTTACAGTGTATTTCAGTATGTTGCAGTCTATTTCAGTATGTTACAGCGTATTTCAGTATGTTGCAGTATGTTTCAGTGTGTTGCAGTGTATTTCAATATGTTACAGTTTATTTCAGTGTGTTGCAGTCTATTTCAGTTTGTTACGGTGTAGTTCAGTATGTTGCAGTATGTTGCAATATGTTGCAGTATATTTAAGTATGTTACAGTATATTGCAGTATGTTACAGTACATTTCCGTATATTACACTATATTTCAGTGAGTTGCAGTGTAGTTCAGTGTGCTGCAGCATATTTCAGTATGGTGCAGTGTTTTTCAATATGTTACAGTATGTTTCACTATATTACTGTATATTTAGGTATGTTGCAGTTTATTATAACGTGTTGCAGTGTATTTCAATATGTTACAGTGTAATTCAGTATGTTGCAGTATGTTGCAGGATATTTCAGTACGTTGCAGTATATTTCAGTATGTTGAAGTATGTTTCAGTGTGTTGCAGTATATTTCAATGTGTTGCAGTGTATTTCAATATGTTACAGTGTAATTCAGTATGTTGCAGTATGTTGCAGTGTGTTGCAGTATATTTCAATGTGTTTCAGTGTATTTCAGTATGTTACAGTGTATTTCAGTAAGTTGCAGTGTGATTCAGTATGTTGCAGTATATTTCACTATGTTGTCGTATGATTCAGTATTTTACAGTACATTTCTGTATATTTCTGCAAGTTGCAGTGTATTTCAGTTTGCTACACAATATTTCAGTATGTTGCAGTGTTTTTCAATGTGTTACAGTATATTTCAGTATATTACCGTAAACTTAGGTATGTTGCAGTTTATTCCATTGTGTTGCAGTTCATTTCAGTATGTTACAGTGTATTTCAGTATGTGACAGTATGTTGCAGTATATTTCAGTAGGTTGAAGTATATTTCAGTATGTTGCAGTATGTTTCAGTATGTTACAACATAATTCAGTATTTTGCCGTATATTTCAGTGTGTTGCAGTATATTTCATTATGTTGCAGTATGTTTCGGTATGTTCCAGTATAATTCAGTATGTTTCTCAATGTTTCAGTATATTTCAGTATGTTACAGTACATGTCCGTATATTACGATATACTTCGATGTGTTGCAGTATATTTCATTATTTTGCAGTATGCTTCAGTGTGTTGCAGTGTATTTCAATATGTTACAGTTTATTTCAGTGTGTTGCAGTCTATTTCAGTTTGTTACGGTGTAGTTCAGTATGTTGCAGTATGTTGCAATATGTTGCAGTATATTTATGTATGTTACAGTATATTGCAGTATGTTACAGTACATTTCCGTATATTACACTATATTTCAGTGAGTTGCAGTGTAGTTCAGTGTGCTGCAGCATATTTCAGTATGGTGCAGTGTTTTTCAATATGTTACAGTATGTTTCACTATTATACTGTATATTTAGGTATGTTGCAGTTTATTATAATGTGTTGCGGTGTATTTCATTATGTTACAGTGTATTTCAGTATGTTGCAGTATGTTGCAGGATATTTCAGTACGTTGCAGTATATTTCAGTATGTTGAAGTATGTTTCAGTGTGTTGCAGTATATTTCAATGTGTTGCAGTGTATTTCAATATGTTACAGTGTAATTCAGTATGTTGCAGTATGTTGCAGTATGTTGCAGTGTACTTCAGTATGTTACAGTGGATTTCGGTATGTTGCAGTATTTTGCAGTACATTTCAGTGTGTTGCAGTACATTTCAGTATGTTGCCGAGTGTTTCAGTATGTTGCAGTATGTTTTAGTATGTTACAGTATATTTCAGTATGTTGCAGTGTAATTCAGTATGTTACAGTATATTTCAGTAGTTTATCATAAATTCCGGTATGTTGCAGTATAATTTAATATGTTGCAGTGTATTTCAATATGTTTCAGTGTATTTTAGTATATTTCAGTATGTTGCTGTGTAATTATGCATGTTGCAGTACATTTCAGTATGTTGACGTATGTTTCAGTATGTTACAGTACATTTCTGTATATTACAGTCTACTCCAGTGTGTTGCAGTGTATTTCAGTATGCTACAGCATAATATTTCACTATGTTGCAGTATATTTCAATGTCTCGCAGTATATTTCAATGTGTTGCAGCGTTTTTCAATATGTTACAGTGTATGTCAGTATGTTGCAGTATGTTGCAGTGTATTTCAGTATGTGACAGTGTATTTCAGTATGTTGCAGTGTGATTGGGTATGTTGCAGTATATTTCAGTATGTTGTCGTATGTTTCAGTATTTTACAGTACATTTCTGTATATTACAGTATATTTCAGTCTGTTGCAGTGCATTTCAGCATGTTGCAGTATGTTGCAGTGTAATTCAGTATGTTACAGTGTATTTCAGTATGTTGTAGTATATTTCATCACGTTGCAGTACATTTCAGTATGTTGACGTATGTTTCTGTATGTTACAGTACATTTCTGTATATTACAGTATACTTCAGTGTATTTCAGTATGCTACAGCATATTTCAGTATGTTGCAGTATATTTCAGTAGGTTGAAGTATATTTCAGTATGTTGCAGTATGTTCCAGTATAATTCAGTATGTTTCCCAATGTTTCAGTATATTTCAGTATGTTACAGTACATGTCCGTATATTACGATATACTTCGATATGTTGCAGTATGTTTCAGTATTTTGCAGTATGTTTCAGTGTGTTGCAGCCTATTTCAATATGTTACAGTTTATTTCAGTATGTTGCAGTCTATTTCAGTTTGTTACAGTGTAGTTCAGTATGTTGCAGTATGTTGCAGTATGTTGCAGTATATTTAAGTATGTTACAGTATATTGCAGTATGTTACAGTACATTTCCGTATATTACACTATATTTCAGTGAGTTGCAGTGTATTTCAGTGTGCTGCAGCATATTTCAGTATGGTGCAGTGTTTTTCAATATGTTACAAGATGTTTCACTATATTACTGTATATTTAGGTATGTTGCAGTTTATTAAAATGTGTTGCAGTGTATTTCATTATGTTACAGTGTATTTCAGTATGTTGCAGTATATTTCAGTATGTTGAAGTATGTTTCAATGTGTTGCAGTGTATTTTAATATGTTACAGTGTAATTCAGTATGTTGCAGTATGTTGCAGTATGTTGCAGTGTATTTCAGTATGTTACAGTGGATTTCGGTATGTTGCAGTATGTTGCAGGATATTTCAGCGTGTTGCAGTATATTTTAATGTGTTGCAGTGTAATTCAATATGTTACAGTGTAATTCAGTATGTTGCAGTATGTTGCAGTATGTTGCAGTATGTTGCAGTGTATTTCATTATGTTACAGTGTATTTCAGTATGTTGCAATATGTTGCAGGATATTTCAGTGTGTTGCAGTATATTTTAATGTGTTGCAGTGTAATTCAATATGTTACAGTGTAATTCAGTATGTTGCAGTATGTTGCAGAATGATGCAGTGTATTTCAGTATGTTACAGTGGATTTCGGTAGGTTGCAGTATTTTGCAGTATATTTCAGTGTGTTGCAGTATATTTCAGTATGTTGCCGAGTGTTTCCGTATGTTGCAGTATGTTGCAGTATGTTACAGTATATTTCAGTATGTTGCAGTGTAATTCAGTATGTTACGGTATATTTCAGTAGTTTACCATAAATTCCGGTATGTTGCAGTATAATTGAATGTGTTGCAGTGTATTTCAATATGTTACAGTGTATTTCAGTATATTTCGGTATGTTGCTGTGTAATTCAGTATGTTGCAGTATATTTCACTATGTTGTCGTATGATTCAGTATTTTACAGTACATTTCTGTATATTTCTGCAAGTTGCAGTGTATTTCAGTGTGCTACACAATATTTCAGTATGTTGCAGTGTTTTTCAATGTGTTACAGTATATTTCAGTATATTACCGTAAACTTAGGTATGTTGCAGTTTATTCCATTGTGTTGCAGTTCATTTCAGTATGTTACAGTGTATTTCAGTATGTGACAGTATGTTGCAGTATATTTCAGTAGGTTGAAGTATATTTCAGTATGTTGCAGTATGTTTCAGTATGTTACAACATAATTCAGTATTTTGCCGTATATTTCAGTGTGTTGCAGTATATTTCATTATGTTGCAGTATGTTTCGGTATGTTCCAGTATAATTCAGTATGTTTCTCAATGTTTCAGTATATTTCAGTATGTTACAGTACATGTCCGTATATTACGACATACTTCGATATGTTGCAGTATATTTCAGTATGTTGCAGTATGCTGCAGTGTAATTATGCATGTTGCAGTACATTTCAGTATGTTGACGTATGTTTCAGTATGTTACAGTACATTTCTGTATATAACAGTCTACTCCAGTGTGTTGCAGTGTATTTCAGTATGCTACAGCATAATATTTCACTTTGTTGCAGTATATTTCAATGTCTCGCAGTATATTTCAGTATGGTTCAGTATGTTTCAGTGTGTTGCAGTATATTTCAATGTGTTGCAGTGTTTTTCAATATGTTGCAGTGTATTTCAGTATGTGACAGTGTATTTCAGTATGTTGAGTGTTATTTGGTATGTTGCAGTATATTTCAGTATGTTGTCGTATGTTTCAGTATTTTACAGTACATTTCTGTATATTACAGTATACTTCAGTGTATTTCAGTATGCTACAGCATACTTCAGTATGTTGCAGTATATTTCAGTAGGTTGAAGTATATTTCAGTATGTTGCAGTATGTTTCAGTATGTTACAACATAATTCAGTATTTTGCCGTATATTTCAGTGTGTTACAGTATATTTCATTATGTTGCAGTATGTTTCGGTATGTTCCAGTATAATTCAGTATGTTTCTCAATGTTTCAGTATTATTTCAGTATGTTACAGTACATGTCCGTATATTACGATATACTTCGATATGTTACAGTGTAATTCAGTATATTTCGGTATGTTGCTGTGTAATTCAGTATGTTGCAGTATATTTCAGTAGGTTGTCGTATGTTTCAGCATTTTACAGTACATTTCTGTATATTACAGTATAATTGAATGTGTTGCAATGTATTTCAATATGTTACAGTGTATTTCAGTATGTTGCAGTATGCTGCAGTGTAATTATGCATGTTGCAGTACATTTCAGTATGTTGACGTATGTTTCAGTATGTTACAGTACATTTCTGTATATTACAGTCTACTCCAGTGTGTTGCAGTGTATTTCAGTATGCTACAACATAATATTTCACTATGTTGCAGTATATTTCAATGTCTCGCAGTATATTTCAGTATGTTTCAGTATGTTTCAGTGTGTTGCAGTATATTTCAATGTGTTGCAGTGTTTTTCAATATGTTACAGTGTATTTCAGTATGTTGCAGTGTATTTCAGTATGTGACAGTGTATTTCAGTATGTTGAGTGTTATTGGGTATGTTGCAGTATATTTCAGTATGTTGTCGTATGTTTCAGTATTTTACAGTACATTTCTGTATATTACAGTATCTTTCAGTCTGTTGCAGTGTATTTCAGTATGTTGCAGTATGTTGCAGTGTTTTTCAATGTGTTACAGTATATTTCAGTATATTACCGTAAACTTAGGTATGTTGCAGTTTATTCCAATGTGTTGCAGTTCATTTCAGTATGTTACAGTGTATTTCAATATGTGACAGTTTGTTGCAGTTTACTTCAGTAGGTTGAAGTATATTTCAGTATGTTGCAGTATGTTTCAGTATGTTACAACATAATTCAGTATTTTGCCGTATATTTCAGTGTGTTACAGTATATTTCATTATGTTGCAGTATGTTTCGGTATGTTCCAGTATAATTCAGTATGTTTCTCAATGTTTCAGTATATTTCAGTATGTTACAGTACATGTCCGTATATTACGATATACTTCGATGTGTTGCCGTATATTTCATTATTTTGCAGTATGCTTCAGTGTGTTGCAGTGTATTTCAATATGTTACAGTTTCTTTCAGTGTGTTGCAGTCTATTTCAGTTTGTTACGGTGTAGTTCAGTATGTTGCAGTATGTTGCAATATGTTGCAGTATATTTAAGTATGTTACAGTATATTGCAGTATGTTACAGTACATTTCCGGATATTACACTATATTTCAGTGAGTTGCAGTGTATTTCAGTGTCCTGCAGCATATTTCAGTATGGTGCAGTGTTTTTCAATATGTTACAGTATGTTTCACTATATTACGGTATGTTTAGGTATGTTGCAGTTTATTATAATGTGTTGCAGTGTATTTCATTATGTTACAGTGTATTTCAGTATGTTGCAGCATGTTGCAGGATATTTCAGTATGTTACAGTATATTTCAGTATGTTGAAGTATGTTTCAGTGTGTTGCAGTATATTTCAATGTGTTGCAGTGTAATTCAATATGTTACAGTGTAGTTCAGTATGTTGCAGTATGTTACAGTATGTTGCAGTGTATTTCAGTATGTTACAGTGGATTTCGGTAGGTTGCAGTATTTTGCAGTATATTTCAGTGTGTTGCAGTATATTTCAGTATGTTGCCGAGTGTTTCAGTATGTTGCAGTATGTTTTAGTATGTTACAGTATATTTCAGTATGTTGCAGTGTAATTCAGTATGTTACAGTATATTTCAGTAGTTTATCATAAATTCCGGTATGTTGCAGTATAATTTAATATGTTGCAGTGTATTTCAATATATTACAGTGTATTTCAGTATATTTCAGTATGTTGCTGTGTAATTATGCATGTTGCAGTACATTTCAGTATGTTGACGTATGTTTCAGTATGTTACAGTACATTTCTGTATATTACAGTCTACTCAAGTGTGTTGCAGTGTATTTCAGTATGCTACAGCATAATATTTCACTATGTTGCAGTATATTTCAATGTCTCGCAGTATATTTCAATGCGTTGCAGTGTTTTTCAATATGTTACAGTGTATGTCAGTATGTTGCAGTATGTTGCAGTGTATTTCAGTATGTGACAGTGTATTTCAGTATGTTGCAGTGTGAATGGGTATGTTGCAGTATATTTCAGTATGTTGACGTATGTTTCTGTATGTTACAGTACATTTCTGTATATTACAGTATACTTCAGTGTATTTCAGTATGCTACAGCATATTTCAGTATGTTGCAGTATATTTCAGTAGGTTGAAGTATATTTCAGTATGTTGCAGTATGTTTCAGTATGTTACAACATAATTCAGTATTTTGCCGTATATTTCAGTGTGTTACAGTATATTTCATTATGTTGCAGTATGTTTCGGTATGTTCCAGTATAATTCAGTATGTTTCTCAATGTTTCAGTATTATTTCAGTATGTTACAGTACATGTCCGTATATTACGATATACTTCGATATGTTGCAGTATATTTCAGTATTTTGCAGTATGTTTCAGTGTGTTGCAGTGTATTTCAGTTTGTTACAGTGTAGTTCAGTATGTTGCAGTATGTTGCAGTATGTTGCAGTATATTTAAGTATGTTACAGTATATTGCAGTATGTTACAGTACATTTCCGGATATTACACTATATTTCAGTGAGTTGCAGTGTATTTCAGTGTCCTGCAGCATATTTCAGTACGGTGCAGTGTTTTTCAATATGTTACAGTATGTTTCACTATATTACTGTATGTTTAGGTATGTTGCAGTTTATTATAATGTGTTGCAGTGTATTTCATTATGTTACAGTGTATTTCAGTATGTTGCAATATGTTGCAGGATATTTCAGTGTGTTGCAGTATATTTTAATGTGTTGCAGTGTAATTCAATATGTTACAGTGTAATTCAGTATGTTGCAGTATGTTGCAGAATGTTGCAGTGTATTTCAGTATGTTACAGTGGATTTCGGTAGGTTGCAGTATTTTGCAGTATATTTCAGTGTGTTGCAGTATATTTCAGTATGTTGCCGAGTGTTTCCGTATGTTGCAGTATGTTGCAGTATGTTACAGTATATTTCAGTATGTTGCAGTGTAATTCAGTATGTTACGGTATATTTCAGTAGTTTACCATAAATTCCGGTATGTTGCAGTATAATTGAATGTGTTGCAGTGTATTTCAATATGTTACAGTGTATTTCAGTATATTTCGGTATGTTGCTGTGTAATTCAGTATGTTGCAGTATATTTCACTATGTTGTCGTATGATTCAGTATTTTACAGTACATTTCTGTATATTTCTGCAAGTTGCAGTGTATTTCAGTGTGCTACACAATATTTCAGTATGTTGGTGTGTTTTTCAATGTGTTACAGTATATTTCAGTATATTACCGTAAACTTAGGTATGTTGCAGTTTATTCCATTGTGTTGCAGTTCATTTCAGTATGTTACAGTGTATTTCAGTATGTGACAGTATGTTGCAGTATATTTCAGTAGGTTGAAGTATATTTCAGTATGTTGCAGTATGTTTCAGTATGTTACAACATAATTCAGTATTTTGCCGTATATTTCAGTGTGTTGCAGTATATTTCATTATGTTGCAGTATGTTTCGGTATGTTCCAGTATAATTCAGTATGTTTCTCAATGTTTCAGTATATTTCAGTATGTTACAGTACATGTCCGTATATTACGATATACTTCGATATGTTGCAGTATATTTCAGTATGTTGCAGTATGCTGCAGTGTAATTATGCATGTTGCAGTACATTTCAGCATGTTGACGTATGTTTCAGTATGTTACAGTACATTTCTGTATATAACAGTCTACTCCAGTGTGTTGCAGTGTATTTCAGTATGCTACAGCATAATATTTCACTTTGTTGCAGTATATTTCAATGTCTCGCAGTATATTTCAGTATGGTTCAGTATGTTTCAGTGTGTTGCAGTATATTTCAATGTGTTGCAGTGTTTTTCAATATGTTGCAGTGTATTTCAGTATGTGACAGTGTATTTCAGTATGTTGAGTGTTATTTGGTATGTTGCAGTATATTTCAGTATGTTGTCGTATGTTTCAGTATTTTACAGTACATTTCTGTATATTACAGTATACTTCAGTGTATTTCAGTATGCTACAGCATATTTCAGTATGTTGCAGTATATTTCAGTAGGTTGAAGTATATTTCAGTATGTTGCAGTATGTTTCAGTATGTTACAACATAATTCAGTATTTTGCCGTATATTTCAGTGTGTTACAGTATATTTCATTATGTTGCAGTATGTTTCGGTATGTTCCAGTATAATTCAGTATGTTTCTCAATGTTTCAGTATTATTTCAGTATGTTACAGTACATGTCCGTATATTACGATATACTTCGATATGTTACAGTGTATTTCAGTATATTTCGGTATGTTGCTGTGTAATTCAGTATGTTGCAGTATATTTCAGTAGGTTGTCGTATGTTTCAGCATTTTACAGTACATTTCTGTATATTACAGTATAATTGATTGTGTTGCAATGTATTTCAATATTTTACAGTGTATTTCAGTATGTTGCAGTATGCTGCAGTGTAATTATGCATGTTGCAGTACATTTCAGTATGTTGACGTATGTTTCAGTATGTTACAGTACATTTCTGTATATTACAGTCTACTCCAGTGTGTTGCAGTGTATTTCAGTATGCTACAACATAATATTTCACTATGTTGCAGTATATTTCAATGTCTCGCAGTATATTTCAGTATGTTTCAGTATGTTTCAGTGTGTTGCAGTATATTTCAATGTGTTGCAGTGTTTTTCAATATGTTACAGTGTATTTCAGTATGTTGCAGTATGTTGCAGTGTATTTCAGTATGTGACAGTGTAATTCAGTATGTTGAGTGTTATTGGGTATGTTGCAGTATATTTCAGTATGTTGTCGTATGTTTCAGTATTTTACAGTACATTTCTGTATATTACAGTATCTTTCAGTCTGTTGCAGTGTATTTCAGTATGTTGCAGTATGTTGCAGTGTTTTTCAATGTGTTACAGTATATTTCAGTATATTACCGTAAACTTAGGTATGTTGCAGTTTATTCCAATGTGTTGCAGTTCATTTCAGTATGTTACAGTGTATTTCAATATGTGACAGTTTGTTGCAGTTTATTTCAGTAGGTTGAAGTATATTTCAGTATGTTGCAGTATGTTTCAGTATGTTACAACATAATTCAGTATTTTGCCGTATATTTCAGTGTGTTACAGTATATTTCATTATGTTGCAGTATGTTTCGGTATGTTCCAGTATAATTCAGTATGTTTCTCAATGTTTCAGTATATTTCAGTATGTTACAGTACATGTCCGTATATTACGATATACTTCGATGTGATGCAGTATATTTCATTATTTTGCAGTATGCTTCAGTGTGTTGCAGTGTATTTCAATATGTTACAGTTTATTTCAGTGTGTTGCAGTCTATTTCAGGTTGTTACGGTGTAGTTCAGTATGTTGCAGTATGTTGCAATATGTTGCAGTATATTTAAGTATGTTACAGTATATTGCAGTATGTTACAGTACATTTCCGTATATTACACTATATTTCAGTGAGTTGCAGTGTAGTTCAGTGTGCTGCAGCATATTTCAGTATGGTGCAGTGTTTTTCAATATGTTACAGTATGTTTCACTATTATACTGTATATTTAGGTATGTTTCAGTTTATTATAATGTGTTGCGGTGTATTTCATTATGTTACAGTGTATTTCAGTACGTTGCAGTATGTTGCAGGATATTTCAGTACATTGCAGTATATTTCAGTATGTTGAAGTATGTTTCAGTGTGTTGCAGTATATTTCAATGTGTTGCAGTGTATTTCAATATGTTACAGTGTAATTCAGTATGTTGCAGTATGTTGCAGTGTATTTCAGTATGTTACAGTGGATTTCGGTATGTTGCAGTATTTTGCAGTATATTTCAGTGTGTTGCAGTATATTTCAGTATGTTGCCGAGTGTTTCAGTATGTTGCAGTATGTTTTAGTATGTTACAGTATATTTCAGCATGTTGCAGTGTAATTCAGTATGTTACAGTATATTTCAGTAGTTTATCATAAATTCCGATATGTTGCAGTATAATTTAATATGTTGCAGTGTATTTCAATATGTTACAGTGTATTTTAGTATATTTCAGTATGTTGCTGTGTAATTATGCATGTTGCAGTACATTTCAGTATGTTGACGTATGTTTCAGTATGTTACAGTACATTTCTGTATATTACAGTCTACTCCAGTGTGTTGCAGTGTGTTTCAGTATGCTACAGCATAATATTTCACTATGTTGCAGTATATTTCAATGTCTCGCAGTATATTTCAATGTGTTGCAGCGTTTTTCAATATGTTACAGTGTATGTCAGTATGTTGCAGTATGTTGCAGTGTATTTCAGTATGTGACAGTGTATTTCAGTATGTTGCAGTGTGATTGGGTATGTTGCAGTATATTTCAGTATGTTGTCGTATGTATCAGTATTTCACAGTACATTTCTGTATATTACAGTATATTTCAGTCTGTTGCAGTGCATTTCAGCATGTTGCAGTATGTTGCAGTGTAATTCAGTATGTTACAGTGTATTTCAGTATGTTGTAGTATATTTCAGTTTGTTACAGTGTAGTTCAGTATGTTGCTGTATGTTGCAGTATGTTGCAGTCTATTTCAGTTTGTTACAGTGTAGTTCAGTATGTTGCTGTATGTTGCAGTATGTTGCAGTATATTTAAGTATGTTACAGTATGTTGCAGTATGTTACAGTACATTTCCGGATATTACACTATATTTCAGTGAGTTGCAGTGTATTTCAGTGTCCTGCAGCATATTTCAGTACGGTGCAGTGTTTTTCAATATGTTACAGTATGTTTCACTATATTACTGTATGTATAGGTATGTTGCAGTTTATTATAATGTGTTGCAGTGTATTTCATTATGTTACAGTGTATTTCAGTATGTTGCAGTATGTTGCAGGATATTTCAGTATGTTACAGTATATTTCAGTATGTTGAAGTATGTTTAGGTGTGTTGCAGTATATTTCAATGTGTTGCAGTGTAATTCAATATGTTACAGTGTAGTTCAGTATGTTGCAGTATGTTACAGTATGTTGCAGTGTATTTCAGTATGTTACAGTGGATTTCGGTATGTTGCAGTATTTTGCAGTATATTTCAGTGTGTTGCAGTATATTTCAGTATGTTGCCGAGTGTTTCAGTATGTTGCAGTATGTTTTAGTATGTTACAGTATATTTCAGCATGTTGCAGTGTAATTCAGTATGTTACAGTATATTTCAGTAGTTTATCATAAATTCCGATATGTTGCAGTATAATTTAATATGTTGCAGTGTATTTCAATATGTTACAGTGTATTTTAGTATATTTCAGTATGTTGCTGTGTAATTATGCATGTTGCAGTACATTTCAGTATGTTGACGTATGTTTCAGTATGTTACAGTACATTTCTGTATATTACAGTCTACTCCAGTGTGTTGCAGTGTATTTCAGTATGCTACAGCATAATATTTCACTATGTTGCAGTATATTTCAATGTCTCGCAGTATATTTCAGTATGTTTCAGTATGTTTCAGTTTGTTGCAGTATATTTCAATGTGTTGCAGTGTTTTTCAATATGTTACAGTGTATTTCAGTATGTTGCAGTTTATTGCAGTGTATTTCAGTATGTGACAGTGTATTTCAGTATGTTGCAGTGTGATTGGGTATGTTGCAGTATATTTCAGTATGTTGTCGTATGTTTCAGTATTTTACAGTACATTTCTGTATATTACAGTATATTTCAGTCTGTTGCAGTGTATTTCAGTATCTTGCAGTAAGTTGCAGTGTAATTCAGTATGTTACAGTGTATTTCAGTATGTTGTAGTATATTTCAGCATGTTGCAGTACTCTTCAGTATGTTGACGTATGTTTCAGTATGTTACAGTACATTTCTGTATATTACAGTATACTTCAGGGTATTTCAGTATGCTACAGCATATTTCAGTATGTTGCAGTATATTTCAATGTGTTGCAGTATATTTCAGTATTTTGCCGAATGTTTCAGTATGTTGCAGTATATTTCAATGTGTTGCAGTGTATTTCAATATGTTACAGTGTATTTCGGTATGTTGCGGTCTATTTCAGTATGTTACAGTATATTTCAATATGTTACAGTACATTTCCGTATATTAAACTATATTTCAGTGAGTTGAGGTGTATTTCAGTGTGCTAGAGCATATTTCAGTATGGTGCAGTGTTTTTCAATGTGTTACAGTATATTTCAGTATAAAACTGTATATTTAGGTATGTTGCTGTTTATTCCAATGTGTTGCAGTGTATTTCAGTATGTTACAGTGTATTTCAGTATGTTGCAGCATGTTGCAGAATATTTCAGTATGTTGCAGTATATTTCAGTATGTTGCAGTATGTTTCAGTATGTTACAACATAATTCAGTATTTTGCCGTACATTTCAGTGTGTTACAGTATATTTCGGTATGTTACAGTATGTTTCGGTATGTTCCAGTATATTTCGGTATGTTTCAGTATGTTTCAGTATGTTTCAGTGTGTTGCAGTATATTTCACTGTGTTGCAGTGTATTTCATTATGTTACAGTGTATTTCAGTATGTTGCAGTGTGATTCAGTATGTTACAGTATATTTCAGTATGTTTTCGTATGTTTCAGTATTTTACAGTACATTTCTGTATACTACATTATACTTCAGTGTGTTGCAGTGTAATTCAGTATGTTGCCGTATGTTTCGGTATGTTACAGTACGTTTCTGTATATTACAGTATACTTCAGTATGTTACAGTGTATTTCAGTATTTTGCAGTGTGATTCACTATGTTGCAGTATATTTCAGTATGTTGTCGTATGTTTCAGAATTTTACAGTACATTTCTGTATATTTCAGCGAGTTGCAGTGTATTTCAGTGTGCTGCACAATATTTCAGTATGTTGCAGTGTTTTTCAATGTGTTACAGTATATTTCAGTATATTAACGTAAATTTAGGTATGTTGCAGTTTATTTCAATGTGTTGCAGTTTATTTCAGTATGTTAAAGTTTATTTCAGTATGTTGCAGTATGTTGCAGTATATTTCAATAGGTTGAAGTATATTTCAGTATGTTGCAGTATGTTTCAGTATTTTACAACATAATTCAGTATTTTGCCGTATATTTCATTGTGTTCCAGTATATTTCATTATGTTGCAGTATGTTTCGGTATGTTCCAGTATAATTCAGTATGTTTCTCAATGTTTTAGTACATTTCAGTATGTTACAGTACGAGTCCGTATATTACGATATACTTTGATATGTTGCAGTATATTTCAGTATGTTGCAGTATGTTTCGGTGTGTTGCAGTGTATTTTAATATGTTACAGTGTAATTCAGTATGTTGCAGTATGTTGCAGTATGTTGCAGTGTATTTCAGTATGTTACAGTGGATTTCGGTATGTTGCAGTATTTTGCAGTATATTTCAGTGTGTTTCAGTATATTTCAGTATGTTGCCCAGTGTTTCAGTATGTTCCAGTATGTTTTAGTATGTTACAGTATATTTCAGTATGTTGCAGTGTAATTCAGTATGTTACGGTATATTTCAGTAGTTTACCATAAATTCCGGTATCTTGCAGTATAATTGAATGTGTTGCAGTGTATTTCAATATGTTACAGTGTATTTCAGTATATTTCAGTATGTTGCTGTGTAATTCAGTATGTTGCAGTATATTTCAGTAGGTTGTCGTATGTTTCAGCATTTTACAGTACATTTCTGTATATTACAGTATAATTGAATGCGTTGCAATGTGTTTCAATATGTTACAGTGTATTTCAGTATGTTGCAGTATGCTGCAGTGTAATTATGCATGTTGCAGTACATTTCAGTATGTTGACGTATGTTTCAGTATGTTACAGTACATTTCTGTATATTACAGTCTACTCCAGTGTGTTGCAGTGTATTTGAGTATGCTACAGCATAATATTTCACTATGTTGCGGTATATTTCAATGTCTCGCAGTATATTTCAGTATGTTTCAGTGTGTTGCAGTATATTTCAATGTGTTGCAGTGTTTTTCAATATGTTACAGTGTATTTCAGTATGTTGCAGTTTGTTGCAGTGTATTTCAGTATGTGACAGTGTATTTCAGTATGTTGCAGTGTGTTGCAGTATGTTGCAGGGTATTTCAGTATGTTACAGTGGATTTCGGTATGTTGCAGTATTTTGCAGTATATTTCAGTGTGTTGCAGTAAATTTCAGTATGTTGCCGAGTGTTTCAGTATGTTGCAGTATGTTTTAGTATGTTACAGTATATTTCAGTATGTTGCAGTGTAATTCAATATGTTACAGTATATTTCAGTAGTTTACCATAAATTCCGGTATGTCGCAGTATGATTGAATGTGTTGCAATGTATTTCAATATGTTACAGTGTAATTCCGTATGTTGCAGTATGTTGCAGTATGTTGCAGTATGTTGCAGTATGTTGCAGTATATTTCAGCATGTTAAAGTGTATCTCGGTATGTTGTAGTATGTTGCAGTGTATTTCAGTATGTTGCAGTGTATTCCAGTGTGCTACACAATATTTCAGTATGTTGCAGTGTTTTTCAATGTGTTACAGTATATTTCAGTATATTACCGTAAATTTAGGTATGTTGCAGTTTATTCCAACGTGTCGCAGTTCATTTCAGTATGTTACAGTGTATTTCAATATGTTGCAGTATGTTGCAGTGTAATTCATTATGTTACAGTGTATTTCAGTATGTTGCAGTCTATTTCAGTATGTTACAGTGTATTTCAGTATGTTGCAGTATGTTTCAGTGTGTTGCAGTGTATTTCAATATGTTACAGTTTATTTCAGTGTGTTGCAGTCTATTTCAGTTTGTTACGGTGTAGTTCAGTATGTTGCAGTATGTTGCAATATGTTGCAGTATATTTAAGTATGTTACAGTATATTGCAGTATGTTACAGTACATTTCCGTATATTACACTATATTTCAGTGAGTTGCAGTGTAGTTCAGTGTGCTGCAGCATATTTCAGTATGGTGCAGTGTTTTTCAATATGTTACAGTATGTTTCACTATATTACTGTATATTTAAGTATGTTGCAGTTTATTATAATGTGTTGCAGTGTATTTCAATATGTTACAGTGTAATTCAGTATGTTGCAGTATGTTGCAGGATATTTCAGTACGTTGCAGTATATTTCAGTATGTTGAAGTATGTTTCAGTGTGTTGCAGTATATTTCAATGTGTTGCAGTGTATTTCAATATGTTACAGTGTAATTCAGTATGTTGCAGTATGTTGCAGTGTGTTGCAGTATATTTCAATGTGTTTCAGCGTATTTCAGTATGTTACAGTGTATTTCAGTAAGTTGCAGTGTGATTCAGTATGTTGCAGTATATTTCACTATGTTGTCGTATTATTCAGTATTTTACAGTACATTTCGGTATATTTCAGCAAGTTGCAGTGTATTTCAGTGTGCTACACAATATTTCAGTATGTTGCAGTGTTTTTCAATATGTTACAGTGTATTTCAGTATGTTGCAGTTTGTTGCAGTGTATTTCAGTATGTGACAGTGTATTTCAGTATGTTGCAGTGTGTTGCAGTATGTTGCAGGGTATTTCAGTATGTTACAGTGGATTTCGGTATGTTGCAGTATTTTGCAGTATATTTCAGTGTGTTGCAGTAAATTTCAGTATGTTGCCGAGTGTTTCAGTATGTTGCAGTATGTTTTAGTATGTTACAGTATATTTCAGTATGTTGCAGTGTAATTCAATATGTTACAGTATATTTCAGTAGTTTACCATAAATTCCGGTATGTCGCAGTATGATTGAATGTGTTGCAATGTATTTCAATATGTTACAGTGTAATTCCGTATGTTGCAGTATGTTGCAGTATGTTGCAGTATGTTGCAGTATATTTCAGCATGTTAAAGTGTATCTCAGTATGTTGTAGTATGTTGCAGTGTATTTCAGTATGTTGCAGTGTATTCCAGTGTGCTACACAATATTTCAGTATGTTGCAGTGTTTTTCAATGTGTTACAGTATATTTCAGTATATTACCGTAAATTTAGGTATGTTGCAGTTTATTCCAATGTGTCGCAGTTCATTTCAGTATGTTACAGTGTATTTCAATATGTTGCAGTATGTTGCAGTGTAATTCATTATGTTACAGTGTATTTCAGTATGTTGCAGTCTATTTCAGTATGTTACAGTGTATTTCAGTATGTTGCAGTATGTTTCAGTGTGTTGCAGTGTATTTCAATATGTTACAGTTTATTTCAGTGTGTTGCAGTCTATTTCAGTTTGTTACGGTGTAGTTCAGTATGTTGCAGTATGTTGCAATATGTTGCAGTATATTTAAGTATGTTACAGTATATTGCAGTATGTTACAGTACATTTCCGTATATTACACTATATTTCAGTGAGTTGCAGTGTAGTTCAGTGTGCTGCAGCATATTTCAGTATGGTGCAGTGTTTTTCAATATGTTACAGTATGTTTCACTATATTACTGTACATTTAGGTATGTTGCAGTTTATTATAATGTGTTGCAGTGTATTTCAATATGTTACAGTGTAATTCAGTATGTTGCAGTATGTTGCAGGATATTTCAGTACGTTGCAGTATATTTCAGTATGTTGAAGTATGTTTCAGTGTGTTGCAGTATATTTCAATGTGTTGCAGTGTATTTCAATATGTTACAGTGTAATTCAGTATGTTGCAGTATGTTGCAGTGTGTTGCAGTATATTTCAATGTGTTTCAGCGTATTTCAGTATGTTACAGTGTATTTCAGTAAGTTGCAGTGTGATTCAGTATGTTGCAGTATATTTCACTATGTTGTCGTATTATTCAGTATTTTACAGTACATTTCGGTATATTTCAGCAAGTTGCAGTGTATTTCAGTGTGCTACACAATATTTCAGTATGTTGCAGTGTTTTTCAATGTGTTACAGTATATTTCAGTATATTACCGTAAACTTAGGTATGTTGCAGTTTGTTCCATTGTGTTGCAGTTCATTTCAGTATGTTACAGCGTATTTCAGTGTGTTGCAGTATGTTGCAGTATATTTCAGTAGGTTGAAGTATATTTCAGTATGTTGCAGTATGTTTCCGTATATTACTCTATATTTCAGTGAGTTGAGGTGTATTTCAGTGTGCTAGAGCATATTTCAGTATGGTGCAGTGTTTTTCAATGTGTTACAGTATATTTCAGTATATTACCGTATATTTAGGTATGTTGCTGTTTATTCCAATGTGTTGCAGTGTATTCCATTATGTTACAGTGTATTTCAGTATGTTGCAGCATGTTGCAGAATATTTCAGTATGTTGCAGTGTAGTTCAGTATGTTGCAGTATGTTTCAGTATGTTACAACATAATTCAGTATTTTGCCGTACATTTCAGTGTGTTACAGTATACTTCGGTATGTTACAGTATGTTTCGGTATGTTCCAGTATATTTCAGTATGTTTCAGTATGTTTCAGTGTGTTGCAGTATATTTCACTGTGTTGCAGTGTATTTCAATATGTTACAGTGTATTTCAGTATGTTGCAGTGTGATTCAGTATGTTACAGTATATTTCAGTATGTTGTCATATGTTTCAGTATGTTACAACATAATTCACTATTTTGCCGTATATTTCAGTGTGTTACAGTATATTTCATTATGTTGCAGTATGTTTCGGTATGTTCCAGTATAATTCAGTATGTTTCTCAATGTTTCAGTATTATTTCAGTATGTTACAGTACATGTCCGTATATTACGATATACTTCGATATGTTGCAGTATATTTCAGTATTTCGCGTATGTTTCAGTGTGTTGCAGTGTATTTCAATATGTTACAGTTTATTTCAGTATGTTGCAGTCTATTTCAGTTTGTTACAGTGTAGTTCAGTATGTTGCACTATGTTGCAGTATGTTGCAGTATATTTAAGTATGTTACAGTATATTGCAGTATGTTACAGTACATTTCCGGATATTACACTATATTTCAGTGAGTTGCAGTGTATTTCAGTGTCCTGCAGCATATTTCAGTACGGTGCAGTGTTTTTCAATATGTTACAGTATGTTTCACTATATTACTGTATGTTTAGGTATGTTGCAGTTTATTATAATGTGTTGCAGTGTATTTCATTATGTTACAGTGTATTTCAGTATGTTGCAGTATGTTGCAGGATATTTCAGTGTGTTGCAGTATATTTTAATATGTTGCAGTGTAATTCAATATGTTACAGTGTAATTCAGTATGTTACAGTATATTTCAGCATGTTGCAGTGTAATTCAGTATGTTACGGTATATTTCAGTAGTTTACCATAAATTCCGGTATGTTGTAGTATAATTGAATGTGCACAGCATAGTTAAGGTCATTCCTAGTTAAATATCATCTCATAATCTAGTCTCAGTTCCTAGTTGCTATTGCTCTGTGGGCGGCATGCGTATTGCCTACTTGTCATAATTTAGCATGAGATTGAACAATTGCCAACAGACCATCAAATTAGCTAGGGCTGCACCTGTTCATATTACAACCATAGCTACAATCTATTGAGCAAGTATGCGGCCATGGCAAGCCTCAGCATCACCTCATTATTATTATTACAAGAGACCAGTGGTTCGTTTCATGTGCAATGTACTTGATGTACAAAGGAAGATAATTTTCGCAACTTCTTTTTCAACTAGCCATGTAAAACTATTTCAGATTCTGGAAGCAAGCTAAATGCTAAAGCTAACTCAATATTTATCCATTTGCCTAGTCTAATAAAGTTGTTAATAATTACAGGCTTGACTACAACTTTTGAAATTCTATTGCAGATATTGTTTAAATAATGTAAAAGGCAGCCGTAACAAATAATTTAGAGATGCTCTTCTCTCAAAGCATAATGTTTTTAGGCTAGACTAATAATCTATCTGTTTACTATCATTGACTAACTTAAAGCCAAAATTACCTTCATCATTAAAATCCTCTTCTAGTGGCTAAAAACACTTTTCAGTGCTAAACTATTATACAATCAGTTACAGACTCTGCACAATAGCTTAGAATAGTAAAGAGACTTGCAAATAGGTCAGATAGTCATGTGTGAGATTTTGTTGGTAGCTGTAAAGATCAGATATGCAGAATTTTGTGTGGCCACTCTGACTTTAGATGGTTTGAGTAAAGGATTTGATTGCTGCAAGTTTCTAATATAGCTAGTAGGTACTTTTGTGGTCCTATTGTACGTTAGTATAAGCATTAATCAACACTTATTGAGGTGAATTGGAATTTGGAACTATATAAAAGGTTAGACCGTGAGCCTGTGCTTTAAATATATTCTATTTGCTCTCTGTTGTATACATGCAGTCTAAACTTTAAAAGGTCCAATCAAGCCTAAATGGCTTTTAGCTAAATGTCCAAAAATTGGCTATGAGCTGTATCTTGTTGCCTTGCACTGAGAAATAAATTTGAGGCCAGCAAACAACTGGGCTCCTTTGTACTCCTGGCAGCTACATATCAATAGTTGGTTATCATAGTTGCGCAGTGTTCACTCAAGCATTATATTATCGGCTTGCTGTATGCCAACTCAGAGCCAAGATTATCAACTATTTTATGTTTCTAAATTTAGCATCTAATAGAAAAAGCTGCGTCTAGTTAGACTGACTGACACTATGCTTGCCTGAGTGAAACATCCAAAATGAACAGTTTTAATCTTAGCTAGGCAAGAATTGAGAATTTGAAGAGAAAACCTCCTTAAGATAAAAAAAGATGTCCAGTGAATTTAGTTGTGTTTCCGGCCTGATAGGTGTCAGTTAAGCAGCTCAGATATAATTAGCAATGCATTTTCTATTATTCTGATGCTGCAGTTATAATATTCCATAACAAGAATTGACTTAATAATTTAGGGATATGCAACAAATCAACCAGTTTTATTCTAGTTAACACCAGATAGCCATTGCTAAAGATCAAAACGAAAATCAGTGTGGATTTTCAAACATAATATAATATATATACGCATGATCAGGCATAGAAGTAGCAAGTTCAATGAATAATGTAAACATGCAGAAGGTGTAACAGCTGTGTACTATTGTAAAGGAATAAGTCAGGCCTTCTTATAGCTATACATCCTATAATAAGTATATTACAAACATGGGGGAAATAATAGGTTAGTTCCCTAATTACTTTTCTTAAACATACATTACAATATTGAATGTCAAAACTGATTTTGTAAAAAAGCAGAATCTATAAAAATTCAAGCTGCAAAAGCCTAACTAAAAGGCACATTGCTGGGGTGATTAGTCCTTTCAATTATTAATAATTTTAGTTTTTATATCCGTTGATAAAAGTCCTATATTTTTGCAGGTAGAGTCTTGTTATACAGGTGTCAGTTGTAGAGTATTATGCTTTTTAAACATAAAATATATCGTCTTGCAAGAGTAGAGAATTTAAAGATCCTAAGAGCTGATGCTGACATAGAAAGGATGTCCTGAGTACACATGCTATAGCATTTCTTTGACAAAACCTAATCATCTAGTAGCCCACTTGTTTTTGGAACTCAATCTAAAAATATAAATAGCAGTTTTCTCAATACATTGAAGAGTAATTTGCAACATTTTGAATTTGAATTAACGTGTTCATACACCACAGTTAGTACTATAGTAATCTATATTCTGTAAAATCTACCTATACTGTAATCAGATCAAAGCTGCCTGCTGGTAACTTTTTAAAAAACAGAGCTCATAATTACAATTACTATTAGGTTGGATGCTCCCTTGAAATTGTAATTTTCAAATAATTTCTTAGTAGATATGATTGCCATGATGACTCCAATCCTTTGAAACATATTATGCTTATAATGTATTTTAAGTTGGTCACTCACAGTAAATGTAGTTTAGTATGCAAGTAGTGGTACAATTAGAGTTACTAAACAGAAGATTTTTAGTGCAAAACTATATTTTCTATGTGCCTACTCAACTACAGTACTCTAAATAATTGGAGAAAAAAGTGATAGTCAATAATAAATTTGGCCATTTTTCTTAGAGTTAATTACATAATGATGAAATGAACTCTGACAATTTTGATCTAGTCTTACAGTCTTAGTAATAGTTCTACCATCAATGCATTCCTATTATACTATGCCTTTTTTATGAATATAAAACCCAATTTTGAAGTTTAGTTATACTGTGCAATGCTATAATAATAATAATAATATAAATATGAATATAATGATATTAATAATACTAATAGTTATAATACGCAGTATAGGTCTACTGTATAATACTATAATATACTAATAGTACAACTATACAAATCCTATAAAATTGGTTAAAAATAAATTATAATATATTATTGCTTGAAAGCAATATGAAATATGCGAATTTGCTGAAGGAAGCAGTGGTACTCACTTACCCTTGAAGTTAAACTCTTAAAGTTAATCAAAGTACACTCTTTCATCCTAGGTTTGAGAGGTAAAAGACGTTTTTCACTCCGTTTTGAAATGATATTCCCACCGCCAGTTGGCAAGTTCACTTCACAGATTGCGTTTTAACATCGAATTTTTTATTTACCGAGCTAGCTTTTACTAGTAACATATCCAATCGGGCAAGATAAGTAACGCTTTACCAGCTACGTATGATATTATGCAAAGCAGTTTGTTTGAGGACAGTGCACTGCAGCTGCGGAATTACTAGGGTAGGTTTTGGAGGGGGGGGGGTGAATGTAAATTATAAACGTTCTATGTGCTTTTTTGAAAGCATTATGATAGCATACGCTTTAGTCATTTATATGTAAAATAAAACTTATTGTTTTATAAATTATAATTTACTTATTTATTTATTTTACTATTGTTTTAAAAACTTGATAAAACTTTGAACACCCCCTCATAATACCACAACCGCACTCCACTCCTTTAGTTATAACATAATTAGATTAGAAGTCACATCTTCAATACAAACAAGCTATTCCGATGCCTGCTGCTGGCATTAGCTTGTAACTGCAGTGAAGCTTTTATAACTGAGCTAGTAGGCTGAAAGTGCACTACCTATAGTTAGCTACCAATGTTATGAATTGGTGTAAGCAGTAAAGGAAATGAGTAGTATATATGTGTACAGAAACTTGTACTCAAATGCTTATAGAACCCCATAGTTACGGTTATTTGAGATTCAGTCAGGTCCAAAAGAAATTGTGAAATTAAATACCCATTTATATTACATCATGCTGAATCTGGTCACAGAATTGGCTATTCAAAGCTAATTGCAATTAAAACCATATTGCAATATAAAATAACCTGCCTAAGTTGCTCCTTATTGACGAGTAGTCTAGTTGGGCATTTAAGTTCAAACCATGAGCTCATTTCAGCTAAAAATAGCAGCACCTTGTCACTGCCTATATGAATGGCTTGCATGGTCACTGCCAGAGCCATTAGCAAAATGGCTTACTGCTATTGCAAGCCTGCTACATACAAGCCTCCTACCTGCAAGAACTATTTATCAATCAGAAACTACTTATTTAATTGTAAGCTACCAGAATTTTAATACCACAATATTATAAAAAAAGTTGTCTAAGCTGGTAGGTGCGATATAAGCAGAAAAGCTAAAACAGCCTAAATTCTTAAATTTTTTTAAGAAATTCTAATTTGGTAACATGTCGGAATTATCTCTAAACTTCTTAAGCTGCATCTCACCGCCTGTAATAGGCCCAATAATACGAAATGCAGGGTTTAATTTCTCAATACCCTCATCACTGCACATACCTCATACTTATTATACTTAGCTGATAAGACTTTACTACTATTGTTGAAAGAAAGTTATGCAATTACTATTCAATTGACTAAAAATTCTCTCCAACAATTTTGTAAATTCTGAAAACAAAGTTAATGTTTTAAAATAACAATACAGTGAGTTTGGTTACAGATATAATATTATTAGTATAATTTAGATTACTCTACAGAACAACAAATTTGCATTGAAATCACACACAAAAGGCATAAAATTTAGTTGCCTTTACTCTCACTAGCATCCTAAGATGTCTGGGTTATCATACAGGCTGTATTACTAAACTGCTTTGCACTGGAAAGAAACAAGTCAAAGCAAGAAATGTACGCAGGCTTGAGAAACCGCTTCATATAAATACAACTGAAATCTAGATTCAGGGTAGATTGCGCATTGTACAGCCTCGCGTCTATAGGCAGTACAACGATATTGCAACCACCAAGATTCCAACTACTAGCTACTAAAATAATACAATAACCAGTCGCTCATACTGCCTTTTACCCATACCACAGTTTACTGCAGAGATGAACTTTAACCCTTTGGTTTAGCGCGCACAACTTGAATCGTAGGCCGCATGAGCTCCCTGTAATCATTATGATGGCTAAAATGCAGCGCAGCTCTACCGTGTTCAGCCAAGCGTGCAGACTGAGCGATATGTAAAATTTTTAATAAAATCAGTGTATAAATTACACGTTTACACCAATTCTATTGAAGTTATCTGAAAACTTTAAAAAGCCTCTAATAGACAAATATCTTATAAAACTACATTCCAATTTTTGCAGAGATATGTTGCTTGGGAATTGAATAATTCGTGGGGCACTGAGACCATGTTTTTTTATGCGAAAATGGGCAATTTTTGACTGTTTTTAGAGCATAAAAAGGCAACGGGTTGGGTAGGTGAAGATTTTAAAAAAGCCTCAAATAGAGCAGCAAAATAATTACAAGATGGTTTTTGAATTTTGATTCTAGCCTCAAAATTAGTCGAGTTATGAGTGGGGCACTGTTTCATATACAATTATAATGGAGCAATGAAATTACTGATTCAGTAGAAGGATGACCTTAATCAAGCTGTGTGTTGCAGTGTATTTCAATATGTTACAGTGTATTTCAGTATATTTCAGTATGCCGCTGTGTAATTCAGTATGTTGCAGTATATTTCAGTAGGTTGTCGTATGTTTCAGCATTTTACAGTACATTTCTGTATATTACAGTATAATTGAATGTGTTGCAATGTATTTCAATATGTTACAGTGTATTTCAGTATGTTGCAGTATGCTGCAGTGTAATTATGCATGTTGCAGTACATTTCAGTATGTTGACGTATGTTTCAGTATGTTACAGTACATTTCTGTATATTACAGTCTACTCCAGTGTGTTGCAGTGTATTTCAGTATGCTACAGCATAATATTTCACTATGTTGCAGTATATTTCAATGTCTCGCAGTATATTTCAGTATGGTTCAGTATGTTTCAGTGTGTTGCAGTATATTTCAATGTGTTGCAGTGTTTTTCAATATGTTACAGTGTATTTCAGTATGTTGCAGTATGTTGCAGTGTATTTCAGTATGTGACAGTGTATTTCAGTATGTTGAGTGTTATTGGGTAAGTTGCAGTATATTTCAGTATGTTGCAGTATGTTTCAGTATGTTACAACATAATTAAGTATTTTGCCGTATATTTCAGTGTGTTGCAGTATATTTCATTATGTTGCAGTATGTTTCGGTATGTTCCAGTATAATTCAGTATGTTTCTCAATGTTTCAGTATATTTCAGTATGTTACAGTACATGTCCGTATATTACGATATACTTCGATGTGTTGCAGTATATTTCATTATTTTGCAGTATGTTTCAGTGTGTTGCAGTGTATTTCAATATGTTACAGTTTATTTCAGTGTGTTGCAGTCTATTTCAGTTTGTTACGGTGTAGTTCAGTATGTTGCAGTATGTTGCAATATGTTGCAGTATATTTAAGTATGTTACAGTATATTGCAGTATGTTACAGTACATTTCCGTATATTACACTATATTTCAGTGAGTTGCAGTGTAGTTCAGTGTGCTGCAGCATATTTCAGTATGGTGCAGTGTTTTTCAATATGTTACAGTATGTTTCACTATATTACTGTATATTTAGGTATGTTGCAGTTTATTATAATGTGTTGCGGTGTATTTCATTATGTTACAGTGTATTTCAGTATGTTGCAGTATGTTGCAGGATATTTCAGTACGTTGCAGTATATTTCAGTATGTTGAAGTATGTTTCAGTGTGTTGCAGTATATTTCAATGTGTTGCAGTGTATTTCAATATGTTACAGTGTAATTCAGTATGTTGCAGTATGTTGCAGTATGTTGCAGTGTATTTCAGTATGTTACAGTGGATTTCGGTATGTTGCAGTATTTTGCAGTATATTTCAGTGTGTTGCAGTATATTTCAGTATGTTGCCGAGTGTTTCAGTATGTTGCAGTATGTTTTAGTATGTTACAGTATATTTCAGTATGTTGCAGTGTAATTCAGTATGTTACAGTATATTTCAGTAGTTTATCATAAATTCTGGTATGTTGCAGTATAATTTAATATGTTGCAGTGTATTTCAATATGTTACAGTGTATTTTAGTATATTTCAGTATGTTGCTGTGTAATTATGCATGTTGCAGTACATTTCAGTATGTTGACGTATGTTTCAGTATGTTACAGTACATTTCTGTATATTACAGTCTACTCCAGTGTGTTGCAGTGTATTTCAGTATGCTACAGCATAATATTTCACTATGTTGCAGTATATTTCAATGTCTCGCAGTATATTTCAATGTGTTGCAGTGTTTTTCAATATGTTACAGTGTATGTCAGTATGTTGCAGTATGTTGCAGTGTATTTCAGTATGTGACAGTGTATTTCAGTATGTTGCAGCGTGATTGGGTATGTTGCAGTATATTTCAGTATGTTGTCGTATGTTTCAGTATTTTACAGTACATTTCTGTATATTACAGTATATTTCAGTCTGTTGCAGTGTATTTCAGCATGTTGCAGTATGTTGCAGTGTAATTCAGTATGTTACAGTGTATTTCAGTATGTTGTAGTATATTTCATCATGTTGCAGTACATTTCAGTATGTTGACGTATGTTTCTGTATGTTACAGTACATTTCTGTATATTACAGTATACTTCAGTGTATTTCAGTATGCTACAGAATATTTCAGTATGTTGCAGTATATTTCAGTAGGTTGAAGTATATTTCAGTATGTTGCAGTATGTTTCAGTATGTTACAACATAATTCACTATTTTGCCGTATATTTCAGTGTGTTACAGTATATTTCATTATGTTGCAGTATGTTTCGGTATGTTCCAGTATAATTCAGTATGTTTCTCAATGTTTCAGTATTATTTCAGTATGTTACAGTACATGTCCGTATATTACGATATACTTCGATATGTTGCAGTATATTTCAGTATTTTGCAGTATGTTTCAGTGTGTTGCAGTGTATTTCAATATGTTGCAGTTTATTTCAGTATGTTGCAGTCTATTTCAGTTTGTTACAGTGTAGTTCAGTATGTTGCTGTATGTTGCAGTATGTTGCAGTATATTTAAGTATGTTACAGTATATTGCAGTATGTTACAGTACATTTCCGGATATTACACTATATTTCAGTGAGTTGCAGTGTATTTCAGTGTCCTGCAGCATATTTCAGTACGGTGCAGTGTTTTTCAATATGTTACAGTATGTTTCACTATATTACTGTATGTTTAGGTATGTTGCAGTTTATTATAATGTGTTGCAGTGTATTTCATTATGTTACAGTGTATTTCAGTATGTTGCAGTATGTTGCAGGATATTTCAGTATGTTGCAGTATATTTCAGTATGTTGAAGTATGTTTCAGTGTGTTGCAGTATATTTCAATGTGTTGCAGTGTAATTCAATATGTTACAGTGTAATTCAGTATGTTGCAGTATGTTACAGTATGTTGCAGTGTATTTCAGTATGTTACAGTGGATTTCGGTAGGTTGCAGTATTTTGCAGTATATTTCAGTGTGTTGCAGTATATTTCAGTATGTTGCCGAGTGTTTCAGTATGTTGCAGTATGTTTTAGTATGTTACAGTATATTTCAGTATGTTGCAGTGTAATTCAGTATGTTACAGTATATTTCAGTAGTTTATCATAAATTCCGGTATGTTGCAGTATAATTTAATATGTTGCAGTGTATTTCAATATATTACAGTGTATTTCAGTATATTTCAGTATGTTGCTGTGTAATTATGCATGTTGCAGTACATTTCAGTATGTTGACGTATGTTTCAGTATGTTACAGTACATTTCTGTATATTACAGTCTACTCAAGTGTGTTGCAGGGTATTTCAGTATGCTAGAGCATAATATTTCACTATGTTGCAGTATATTTCAATGTCTCGCAGTATATTTCAATGTGTTGCAGTGTTTTTCAATATGTTACAGTGTATGTCAGTATGTTGCAGTATGTTGCAGTGTATTTCAGTATGTGACAGTGTATTTCAGTATGTTGCAGTGTGATTGGGTATGTTGCAGTATATTTCAGTATGTTGTCGTATGTTTCAGTATTTTACAGTACATTTCTGTATATTACAGTATATTTCAGTCTGTTGCAGTTTATTCCAATGTGTCGCAGTTCATTTCAGTATGTTACAGTGTATTTCAATATGTTGCAGTATGTTGCAGTGAATTCATTATGTTACAGTGTATTTCAGTATGTTGCAGTCTATTTCAGTATGTTACAGTGTATTTCAGTATGTTGCAGTATATTTCAGCATGTTGCAGTACATTTCAGTATGTTGACGTATGTTTCTGTATGTTACAGTATGTTACAGTACATTTCTGTATATTACAGTATACTTCAGTGTATTTCAGTATGCTACAGCATATTTCAGTATGTTGCAGTATATTTCAGTAGGTTGAAGTATATTTCAGTATGTTGCAGTATGTTTCAGTATGTTACAACATAATTCAGTATTTTGCCGTATATTTCAGTGTGTTACAGTATATTTCATTATGTTGCAGTATGTTTCGATATGTTCCAGTATAATTCAGTATGTTTCTCAATGTTTCAGTATTATTTCAGTATGTTACAGTACATGTCCGTATATTACGATATACTTCGATATGTTGCAGTATATTTCAGTATTTTGCAGTATGTTTCAGTGTGTTGCAGTGTATTTCAATATGTTACAGTTTAGTTCAGTATGTTGCAGTCTATTTCAGTTTGTTACAGAGTAGTTCAGTATGTTGCACTATGTTGCAGTATGTTGCAGTATATTTAAGTATGTTACAGTATATTGCAGTATGTTACAGTACATTTCCGGATATTACACTATATTTCAGTGAGTTGCAGTGTATTTCAGTGTCCTGCAGCATATTTCAGTACGGTGCAGTGTTTTTCAATATGTTACAGTATGTTTCTTTATATTACTGTATGTTTAGGTATGTTGCAGTTTATTATAATGTGTTGCAGTGTATTTCATTATGTTACAGTGTATTTCAGTATGTTGCAGTATGTTGCAGGATATTTCAGTGTGTTGCAGTATATTTTAATGTGTTGCAGTGTAATTCAATATGTTACAGTGTAATTCAGTATGTTGCAGTATGTTGCAGTATGTTGCAGTGTATTTCAGTATGTTACAGTGGATTTCGGTAGGTTGCAGTATTTTGCAGTATATTTCAGTGTGTTGCAGTATATTTCAGTATGTTGCCGAGTGTTTCAGTATGTTGCAGTATGTTGCAGTATGTTACAGTATATTTCAGTATGTTGCAGTGCAGTTCAGTATGTTACGGTATATTTCAGTAGTTTACCATAAATTCCGGTATGTTGCAGTATAATTGAATGTGTTGCAGTGTATTTCAATATGTTACAGTGTATTTCAGTATATTTCAGTATGTTGCTGTGTAATTCAGTATGTTGCAGTATATTTCAGTAGGTTGTCGTATGTTTCAGCATTTTACAGTACATTTCTGTATATTACAGTATAATTGAATGTGTTGCAATGTATTTCAATATGTTACAGTGTATTTCAGTATGTTGCAGTATGCTGCAGTGTAATTTTGCATGTTGCAGTACATTTCAGTATGTTGACGTATGTTTCAGTATGTTACAGTACATTTCTGTATATTACAGTCTACTCCAGTGTGTTGCAGTGTATTTCAGTATGCTACAGCATAATATTTCACTATGTTGCAGTATATTTCAATGTCTCGCAGTATATTTCAGTATGTTTCAGTATGTTTCAGTGTGTTGCAGTATATTTCAATGTGTTGCAGTGTTTTTCAACATGTTGCAGTGTATTTCAGTATGTTGCAGTATGTTGCAGTGTATTTCAGTATGTGACAGTGTATTTCAGTATGTTGAGTGTTATTGGGTATGTTGCAGTATATTTCAGTATGTTGTCGTATGTTTCAGTATTTTACAGTACATTTCTGTATATTACAGTATCTTTCAGTCTGTTGCAGTGTATTTCAGTATGTTGCAGTATGTTGCAGTGGTTTTCAATGTGTTACAGTATATTTCAGTATATTACCGTAAACTTAGGTATGTTGCAGTTTATTCCAATGTGTTGCAGTTCATTTCAGTATGTTACAGTGTATTTCAGTATGTGACAGTTTGTTGCAGTTTATTTCAGTAGGTTGAAGTATATTTCAGTATGTTGCAGTATGTTTCAGTATGTTACAACATAATTCAGTATTTTGCCGTATATTTCAGTGTGTTACAGTATATTTCATTATGTTGCAGTATGTTTCGGTATGTTCCAGTATAATTCAGTATGTTTCTCAATGTTTCAGTATATTTCAGTATGTTACAGTACATGTCCGTATATTACGATATACTTCGATATGTTGCAGCATATTTCAGTATTTTGCAGTATGTTTCAGTGTGTTGCAGTCTATTTCAATATGTTACAGTTTATTTCAGTATGTTGCAGTCTATTTCAGTTTGTTACAGTGTAGTTCAGTATGTTGCAGTATGTTGCAGTATGTTGCAGTATATTTAAGTACGTTACAGTATATTGCAGTATGTTACAGTACATTTCTGTATATTACACTATATTTCAGTGAGTTGCAGTGTATTTCAGTGTGCTGCAGCATATTTCAGTATGGTGCAGTGTTTTTCAATATGTTACAGTATGTTTCACTATATTACTGTATATTTAGGTATGTTGCAGTTCATTATAATGTGTTGCAGTGTATTTCATTATGTTACAGTGTATTTCAGTATGTTGCAGTATGTTGCAGGATATTTCAGTATGTTGCAGTATATTTCAGTATGTTGAAGTATGTTTCAATGTGTTGCAGTGTATTTTAATATGTTACAGTGTAATTCAGTATGTTGCAGTATGTTGCAGTGTATTTCAGTATGTTACAGTGGATTTCGGTATGTTGCAGTATTTTGCAGTATATTTCAGTGTGTTGCAGTATATTTCAGTATGTTGCCGAGTGTTTCAGTATTTTGCAGTATGTTTTAGTATGTTACAGTATATTTCAGTATGTTGCAGTGTAATTCAGTATGTTACGGTATATTTCAGTAGTTTACCATAAATTCCGGTATCTTGCAGTATAATTGAATGTGTTGCAGTGTGTTTCAATATGTTACAGTGTATTTCAGTATATTTCAGTATGTTGCTGTGTAATTCAGTATGTTGCAGTATATTTCAGTAGGTTGTCGTATGTTTCAGCATTTTACAGTACATTTCTGTATATTACAGTATAATTGAATGTGTTGCAATGTATTTCAATATGTTACAGTGTATTTCAGTATGTTGCAGTATGCTGCAGTGTAATTATGCATGTTGCAGTACATTTCAGTATGTTGACGTATGTTTCAGTATGTTACAGTACATTTCTGTATATTACAGTCTACTCCAGTGTGTTGCAGTGTAATTCAGTATGCTACAGCATAATATTTCACTATGTTGCAGTATATTTCAATGTCTCGCAGTATATGTCAGTATGTTTCAGTATGTTTCAGTGTGTTGCAGTATATTTCAATGTGTTGCAGTGTTTTTCAATATGTTACAGTGTATTTCAGTATGTTGCAGTTTGTTGCAGTGTATTTCAGTATGTGACAGTGTATTTCAGTATGTTGCAGTGTGATTGGGTATGTTGCAGTATATTTCAGTATGTTGTCGTATGTTTCAGCATTTTACAGTACATTTCTGTATATTACAGTATAATTGAATGTGTTGCAGTGTATTTCAATATGTTACACTGTATTTCAGTAACTTGCAGTATGCTGCAGTGTAATTATGCATGTTACAGTACATTTCAGCATGTTGACGTATGTTTCAGTATGTTACAGTACATATCTGTATATTACAGTCTACTCCAGTGTGTTGCAGTGTATTTCAGTATGCTACAGCATATTTGACTATGTTGCAGTATATTTCAATGTGTTGCAGTGTTTTTCAATATGTTACAGTGTATTTCAGTATGTTGCAGTATGTTGCAGTGTTATTCAGTATGTTACAGTGTATTTCAGTATGTTGTAGTATATTTCAGCATGGTGCAGTACATTTCAGTATGTTGACGTATGTTTCAGTATGTTACAGTACATTTCTGTATATTACAGTATACTTCAGTGTATTTCAGTATGCTACAGCATATTTCAGTATGTTGCAGTATATTTCAATGTGTTGCAGTATCTTTCAGTGTTTTGCCGAATGTATCAGTATGTTGCAGTATATTTCAATGTGTTGCAGTGTATAGCAATATGTTACAGTGTATTTCGGTAGGTTGCGGTCTATTTCAGTATGTTACAGCATATTTCAGTGTGTTGCAGTATGTTGCAGTATATTTCAGTATGTTACAGTATATTTCAGTATGTTACAGTACATTTCCGTATATTACACTATATTTCAGTGAGTTGAGGTGTATTTCAGTGTGCTAGAGCATATTTCAGTATGATGCAGTGTTTTTCAATGTGTTACAGTATATTTCAGTATATTACCGTATATTTAGGTGTGTTGCAGTATATTTCACTGTGTTGCAGTGTATTTCAATATGTTACAGTGTATTTCAGTATGTTGCAGTATGTTGCAGGATATTTCAGTATGTTGCAGTATATCTCAGTATGTCGAAGTATGTTTCAGTGCGTTGCAGTATATTTCAATGTGTTGCAGTGTATTTCAATATGTTACAGTGTAATTCAGTATGTTGCAGTATGTTGCAGTATGTTGCAATATGTTGCAGTGTATTTCACTATGTTACAGTGGATTTCGGTACGTTGCAGTATTTTGCAGTATATTTCGGTGTGTTGCAGTGTATTTCAGTATGTTGCCGAGTGTTTCAGTATGTTGCAGTATGTTTTAGTATGTTACAGTATATTTCAGTATGTTGCAGTGTAATTCAGTATGTTACAGTATATTTCAGTAGTTTAGCATAAATTTCGGTATGTTGCAGTATAATTGAATGTGTTGCAGTGTATTTCAATATCTTACAGTGTATTTCAATATATTTCAGTATGTTGCTGTGTAATTCGGTATGTTGCAGTATATTTCAGTAGGTTGTCGTATGTGTCAGCATTTTACAGTACATTTCTGTATATTACAGTATAATTGAATGTGTTGCAGTGTATTTCAATATGTTACAGTGTATTTCAGTATGTTGCAGTATGCTGCAGTGTAATTATGCATGTTGCAGTACATTTCAGCATGTTGACGTATGTTTCAGTATGTTACAGTACATTTCTGTATATTACAGTCTACTTCAGTGTGTTGCAGTGTATTTCAGTATGCTACAGCATATTTCACTATGTTGCAGTATATTTCAATGTCTCGCAGTATATGTCAGTATGTTTCAGTATGTTTCAGTATTTTACAGTACATTTCTGTATATTACAGTATATTTCAGTCTGTTGCAGTGTATTTCAGTATGTTGCAGTATGTTGCAGTGTAATCCAGTATGTTACGGTGTATTTCAGTATGTTGTAGTATATTTCAGCATGTTGCAGTACATTTCAGTATGTTGACGTATATTTCAGTATGTTACAGTACATTTCTGTATGTTACAGTATACTTCAGTGTATTTCAGTATGCTACAGCATATTTCAGTATGTTGCAGTATATTTCAATGTGTTGCAGTATATTTAAGTATTTTCCGAATGTTTCAGTAGGTTGCAGCATATTTCAGCGTGTTGCAGTGTATTTCAATATGTTACAGTGTATTTCAGTATGTTGCGGTCTATGTCAGTATGTTACAGCGTATTTCAGTGTGTTGCAGTATGTTGCAGTATATTTCAGTATGTTACAGTATATTTCAGTATGTTACAGTACATTTCCGTATATTACTCTATATTTCAGTGAGTTGAGGTGTATTTCAGTGTGCTAGAGCATATTTCAGTATGGTGCAGTGTTTTTCAATGTGTTACAGTATATTTCAGTATATTACCGTATATTTAGGTATGTTGCTGTTTATTCCAATGTTTTGCAGTGTATTTCATTATGTTACAGTGTATTTCAGTATGTTGCAGCATGTTGCAGAATATTTCAGTATGTTGCAGTGTATTTCAGTATGTTGCAGTATGTTTCAGTATGTTACAACATAATTCAGTATTTTGCCGTACATTTCAGTGTGTTACAGTATACTTCGGTATGTTACAGTATGTTTCGGTATGTTCCAGTATATTTCAGTATGTTTCAGTATGTTTCAGTATGTTTCAGTGTGTTGCAGTATATTTCACTGTGTTGCAGTGTATTTCAATATGTTACAGTGTATTTCAGTATGTTGCAGTGTGATTCAGTATGTTACAGTATATTTCAGTATGTTGTCATATGTTTCAGTATTTTACAGTACATTTCTGTATACTACAGTATACTTCAGTGTGTTGCAGTGTATTTCAGTATGTTGCAGTATGATTCAGTGTAATTCAGTATGTTCAAGTGTGTTTCAGTATGTTGCAGTATTATTCAGCATGCTGCAGTACATTTCAGTATGTTGACGTATGTTTCAGTATGTTACAGTACATTTCTGTATACTACAATATACTTCAGTGTGTTACAGTGTGTTTCAGTATGTTGCAGTATGTTGCAGTGTAATTCAGTATATTACAGTGTATTTAAGTATGTTGCAGTCTATTTCAGTATGTTACAGTGTATTTAAGTATGTCGCAGTATGTTGCAGTATATTCCAGTATGTTACAGTGTATTTCGGTATGTTGCAGTATATTTTAGTAGTTTGCAACATAATTCAGTATGTTACCATAAATTTCGGTTTGTTGCAGTATATTTCAATGTCTCGCAGTATATGTCAGTATGTTGTCGTGTGTTTCAGTATTTTACAGTACATTTCTGTATATTACAGTATATTTCAGTCTGTTGCAGTGTATTTCAGTATGTGACAGTGTAATTCAGTATGTTGCTGTGTGATTGGGTATGTTGCAGTATATTTCAGTATGTTGCAGCATATTTCAGTATGTTACAGTACATTTCCGTGTATTACACTATGTTTCAGTGAGTTGAGGTGTATTTCAGTGTGCTAGAGCATATTTCAGTATGGTGCAGTGTTTTTCAATGTGTTACAGTATATTTCAGTATATTACCGTATATTTAGGTATGTTGCTGTTTATTCCAATGTTTTGCAGTGTATTTCATTATGTTACAGTGTATTTCAGTATGTTGCAGCATGTTGCAGAATATTTCAGTATGTTGCAGTGTATTTCAGTATGTTGCAGTATGTTTCAGTATGTTACAACATAATTCAGTATTTTGCCGTACATTTCAGTGTGTTACAGTATACTTCGGTATGTTACAGTATGTTTCGGTATGTTCCAGTATATTTCAGTATGTTTCAGTATGTTTCAGTATGTTTCAGTGTGTTGCAGTGTATTTCACTGTGTTGCAGTGTATTTCAATATGTTACAGGGTATTTCAGTATGTTGCAGTGTGATTCAGTATGTTACAGTATATTTCAGTATGTTGTCATATGTTTCAGTATTTTACAGTACATTTCTGTATACTACAGTATACTTCAGTGTGTTGCAGTGTATTTCAGTATGTTGCAGTATGATTCAGTGTAATTCAGTATGTTCAAGTGTGTTTCAGTATGTTGCAGTATTATTCAGCATGCTGCAGTACATTTCAGTATGTTGACGTATGTTTCAGTATGTTACAGTACATTTCTGTATACTACAATATACTTCAGTGTGTTACAGTGTGTTTCAGTATGTTGCAGTATGTTGCAGTGTAATTCAGTATATTACAGTGTATTTAAGTATGTTGCAGTCTATTTCAGTATGTTACAGTGTATTTAAGTATGTCGCAGTATGTTGCAGTATATTCCAGTATGTTACAGTGTATTTCGGTATGTTGCAGTATATTTTAGTAGTTTGCAACATAATTCAGTATGTTACCATAAATTTCGGTTTGTTGCAGTATATTTCAATGTCTCGCAGTATATGTCAGTATGTTGTCGTGTGTTTCAGTATTTTACAGTACATTTCTGTATATTACAGTATATTTCAGTCTGTTGCAGTGTATTTCAGTATGTTGCAGTATGTTGCAGTGTAATTCAGTATGTTACAGTGTATTTCAGTATGTTGTAGTATATTTCAGCATGCTGCAGTGCATTTCAGTATGTTGACGTATGTTTCAGTATGTTACAGTACATGTCCATATTATACGATATACTTCGATTTGTTGCAGTATATTTCAGTATGTTGCAGTATGTTTCAGTGTGTTGCAGTGTGATTCAACATGTTACAGTGTATTTCAGTATGCTACAGCATATTTCACTATGTTGCAGTATATTTCAATGTTTCGCAGTATATTTCAGTATGTTTCAGTATGTTTTAGTGTGTTGCAGTACATTTCAATGTGTTGCAGTGTATTTCAATATGTAACAGGTTTTTTCAGTATGTTGCAGTATGTTGCAGTGTATTTCAGTATGTTGCGGTCTATTTCAGTATGTTACAGCGTATTTCAGTGTGTTGCAGTATGTTGCAGTATATTTCAGTATGTTGCAGTATATTTCAGTATGTTACAGTACATTTCCGTATATTACACTATATTTCAGTGAGTTGAGGTGTATTTCAGTGTGCTAGAGCATGTTTCAGTATGATGCAGTGTTTTTCAATGTGTTACAGTATATTTCAGTATATTACCGTATATTTAGGTGTGTTGCAGTATATTTCACTGTGTTGCAGTGTATTTCAATATGTTACAGTGTATTTCAGTATGTTGCAGTATGTTGCAGGATATTTCAGTATGTTGCAGTATATTTCAGTATGTGGAAGTATGTTTCAGTGCGTTGCAGTATATTTCAATGTGTTGCAGTGTATTTCAATATGTTACAGTGTAATTCAGTATGTTGCAGTATGTTGCAGTATGTTGCAGTGTATTTCACTATGTTACAGTGGATTTCGGTACGTTGCAGTATTTTGCAGTATATTTCAGTGTGTTGCAGTGTATTTCAGTATGTTGTCGAGTGTTTCAGTATGTTGCAGTATGTTTTAGTATGTTACAGTATATTTCAGTATGTTGCAGTGTAATTCAGTATGTTACAGTATATTTCAGTAGTTTACCATAAATTTCGGTATGTTGCAGTATAATTGAATGTGTTGCAGTGTATTTCAATATGTTACAGTGTATTTCAATATATTTCAGTATGTTGCTGTGTAATTCAGTATGTTGCAGTATATTTCAGTAGGTTGTCGTATGTGTCAGCATTTTACAGTACATTTCTGTATATTACAGTATAATTGAATGTGTTGCAGTGTATTTCAATATGTTACAGTGTATTTCAGTATGTTGCAGTATGCTGCAGTGTAATTATGCATGTTGCAGTACATTTCAGCATGTTGACGTATGTTTCAGTATGTTACAGTACATTTCTGTATATTACAGTCTACTCCAGTGTGTTGCAGTGTATTTCAGTATGCTACAGCATAATATTTCACTATGTTGCAGTATATTTCAATGTCTCGCAGTATATTTCAGTATGTTTCAGTATGTTTCAGTGTGTTGCAGTATATTTCAATGTGTTGCAGTGTATTTCGATATGTTACAGTGTAATTCAGTATGTTGCAGTATGTTGCAGGATATTTCAGTACGTTGCAGTATATTTCAGTATGTTGAAGTATGTTTCAGTGTGTTGCAGTGTATTTCAATATGTTACAGTGTAATTCAGTATGTTGCAGTATGTTGCAGTGTGTTGCAGTATATTTCAATGTGTTTCAGTGTATTTCAATATGTTACAGTGTATTCCAGCATGCTGCAGTGCATTTCAGTATGTTGACGTATGTTTCAGTATGTTACAGTACATGTCCGTATATTACGATATACTTCGATTTGTTGCAGTATATTTCAGTATGTTGCAGTATGTTTCAGTGTGTTGCAGTGTGATTCAACATGTTACAGTGTATTTCAGTATGCTACAGCATATTTCACTATGTTGCAGTATATTTCAATGTTTCGCAGTATATTTCAGTATGTTTCAGTATGTTTCAGTATTTTACAGTACATTTCTGTATGTTTCAGCAAGTTGCAGTGTATTTCAGTGTGCTACACAATATTTCAGTATGTTGCAGTGTTTTTCAATGTGTTACAGTATATTTCAGTATATTACCGTAAATTTAGGTATGTTGCAGTTTATTCCAATGTGTTGCAGTTCATTTCAGTATGTTACAGTGTATTTCAGTATGTGACAGTATGTTGCAGTATATTTCTGTAGGTTGAAGTATATTTCAGTATGTTGCAGTATGTTTCAGTATGTTACAACATAATTCAGTATTTTGCCGTATATTTCAGTGTGTTACAGTATATTTCATTATGTTGCAGTATGTTTCGGTATGTTCCAGTATAATTCAGTATGTTTCACAATGTTTCAGTATATTTCAGTATGTTACAGTACATGTCCGTATATTACGATATACTTCGATATGTTGCAGTATATTTCAGTATTTTGCAGTATGTTTCAGTGTGTTGCAGTGTATTTCAATATGTTACAGTTGGTTTCAGTATGTTGCAGTCTTTTTCAGTTTGTTACAGTGTAGTTCAGTATGTTGTAGTATGTTGCAGTATGTTGCAGCATGTTGCAGTATATTTAAGTATGTTACAGTATATTGCAGTATGTTACAGTACATTTCCGTATATTACACTATATTTCAGTGAGTTGCAGTGTGTTTCAGTGTGCTGCAGCATATTTCAGTATGGTGCAGTGTTTTTTAATATGTTACAGTATGTTTCACTATATTACTGTATATTTAGGTATGTTGCAGTTTATTATAATGTGTTGCAGTGTATTTCAGCATGTTACAGTGTATTTCAGTATGTTGTAGTATGTTGCAGTGTATCTCAGTATGTCACTGTGTATTTTAGTATGTTGCAGTTTCTTGCATTAAATTTCAGTATGTTGCAGTATATTTCAATGTGTCGCATTATGTTTCAGTATGTTGCCGTATGTTTCAGTGTGTTGCAGTACATTTCTGTGTATTACAGTCTACTTCAGTGTGTTGCAGTGTATTTCAGTATGCTACAGCATATTTCACTATGTTGCAGTATATTTCAATGTCTCGCAGTATATTTCAGTACGTTTCAGTATGTTTCAGTGTGTTGCAGTATATTTCAATGTGTTGCAGTGTTTTTCAATATGTTACAGTGTATTTCAGTATGTTGCAGTATGTTGCAGTGTATTTCAGTATGTGACAGTGTAATTCAGTATGTTGCTGTGTGATTGGGTATGTTGCAGTATATTTCAGTATGTTGTCGTATGTTTCAGTATTTTACAGTACATTTCTGTATGTTACAGTTTATTTCAGTCTGTTGCAGTGTATTTCAGTATGTTGCAGTATGTTGCAGTGTTATTCAGTATGTTACAGTGTATTTCAGTATGTTGTAGTATATTTCAGCATGGTGCAGTACATTTCAGTATGTTGACGTATGTTTCAGTATGTTACAGTACATTTCTGTATATTACAGTATACTTCAGTGTATTTCAGTATGCTACAGCATATTTCAGTATGGTGCAGTATATTTCAATGTGTTGCAGTATATTTCAGTGTTTTGCCGAATGTTTCAGTATGTTGCAGTATATTTCAATGTGTTGCAGTGTATTTCAATATGTTACAGTGTATTTCGGTATGTTGCGCTCTATTTCAGTATGTTACAGCGTATTTCAGTGTGTTGCAGTATGTTGCAGTATATTTCAGTATGTTGCAGTATATTTCAGTATGTTACAGTACATTTCCGTATATTACACTATATTTCAGTGAGTTGAGGTGTATTTCAGTGTGCTAGAGCATATTTCAGTATGGTGCAGTGTTTTTCAATGTGTTACAGTATATTTCAGTATTTTACCGTATATTTAGGTGTGTTGCTGTATATTTCACTGTGTTGCAGTGTATTTCAATATGTTACAGTGTATTTCAGTCTGTTGCAGTATGTTGCAGTGTATTTCAGTATGTGACAGTATGTTGCAGTATATTTCAGTAGGTTGAAGTATATTTCAGTATGTTGCAGTATGTTTCAGTATGTTACAACATAATTCAGTATTTTGCCGTATATTTCAGTGTGTTACAGTATATTTCATTATGTTGCAGTATGTTTCGGTATGTTCCAGTATAATTCAGTATGTTTCTCAATGTTTCAGTATATTTCAGTATGTTACAGTACATGTCCGTATATTACGACATACTTCGATATGTTGCAGTATATTTCAGTATTTTGCAGTATGTTTCAGTGTGTTGCAGTGTATTTCAATACGTTACAGTTTGTTTCAGTATGTTGCAGTCTATTTCAGTTTGTTACAGTGTAGTTTAGTATGTTGTAGTATGTTGCAGTATGTTGCAGTATGTTGCAGTATATTTAAGTATGTTACAGTATATTGCAGTATGTTCCAGTACATTTCCGTATATTACACTATATTTCAGTGAGTTGCAGTGTGTTTCAGTGTGCTGCAGCATATTTCAGTATGGTGCAGTGTTTTTCAATATGTTACAGTATGTTTCACTATATTACTGTATATTTAGGTATGTTGCAGTTTATTATAATGTGTTGCAGTGTATTTCAATATGTTATAGTGTATTTCAGTATGTTGCAGTATGTTGCAGGATATTTCAGTATGTTGCAGTATATTTCAGTATGTTGAAGTATGTTTCAGTGTGTTGCAGTATACTCCAATGTGTTGCAGTGTAATTCAATATATTACAGTGTAATTCAGTATGTTGCAGTATGTTGCAGTATGTTGCAGTGTATTTCAGTATGTTACAGTGGATTTCGGTATGTTGCAGTATTTTGCAGTATATTTCAGTGTGTTGCAGTATATTTCAGTATGTTGCCGAGTGTTTCAGTATGTTGCAGTATGTTTTAGTATGTTACAGTATATTTCAGTATGTTGCAGTGTAATTCAGTATGTTACAGTATATTTCAGTAGTTTACCATAAATTCCGGTATGTTGCAGTATAATTGAATGTGCTGCAGTGTATTTCAATATGTTACAGTTTATTTCAGTATATTTCAGTATGTTGCTGTGTAATTCAGTATGTTGCAGTATATTTCAGTAGGTTGTCGTATGTTTCAGCATTTTACAGTATATTTCTGTATATTACAGTATAATTGAATGTGTTGCAGTGTATTTCAATATGTTACAGTGTATTTCAGTATGTTGCAGTATGCTGCAGCGTAATTATGCATGTTGCAGTACATTTCAGTATGTTGACTTATGTTTCAGTATGTAACAGTACATTTCTGTATATTACAGTCTACTTCAGTGTGTTGCAGTGTATTTCAGTATGCTACAGCATATTTCACTATGTTGCAGTATATTTCAATGTCTCGCAGTATATTTCAGTACGTTTCAGTATGTTTCAGTGTGTTGCAGTATATTTCAATGTGTTGCAGTGTTTTTCAATATGTTACAGTGTATTTCAGTATGTTGCAGTATGTTGCAGTGTATTTCAGTATGTGACAGTGTATTTCAGTATGTTGCAGTGTGATTGGGTATGTTGCAGTATATTTCAGTATGTTGTCGTATGTTTCAGTATTTTACAGTACATTTCTGTATATTACAGTATATTTCAGTCTGTTGCAGTGTATTTCAGTATGTTGCAGTATGTTGCAGTGTTATTCAGTATATTACAGCGTATTTCAGTATGTTGTAGTATATTTCAGCATGGTGCAGTACATTTCAGTATGTTGACGTATGTTTCAGTATGTTACAGTACCTTTCTGTATATTACAGTATACTTCAGTGTATTTCAGTATGCTACAGCATATTTCAGTATGTTGCAGTATATTTCAATGTGTTGCAGTATATTGCAGTGTTTTGCCGAATGTTTCAGTATGTTGCAGTATATTTCAATGTGTTGCAGTGTATTTCAATATGTTACAGTGTATTTCAGTATGTTGCGGTCTATTTCAGTATGTTACAGCGTATTTCAGTGTGTTGCAGTATGTTGCAGTATATTTCAGTATGTTGCAGTATATTTCAGTATGTTACAGTACATTTCCGCATATTTCACTATATTTCAGTGAGTTGAGGTGTATTTCAGTGTGCTAGAGCATATTTCAGTATGGTGCAGTGTTTTTCAATGTGTTACAGTATACTTCAGTATATTACCGTATATTTAGGTGTGTTGCAGTATATTTCACTGTGTTGCAGTGTATTTCAATATGTTACAGTGTATTTCAGTATGTTGCAGTATGTTGCAGGATATTTCAGTATGTTGCAGTATATTTCAGTATGTTGAAGTATGTTTCAGTGTGTTGCAGTATATTTCAATGTGTTGCAGTTTTTTTCAATATGTTACAGTGTAATTCAGTATGTTGCAGTATGTTGCAGTATTTTGCAGTGTATTTCAGTATGTTACAGTGGATTTCGGTACGTTGCACTATTTTGCAGTATATTTCAGTGTTTTGCAGTGTATTTCAGTATGTTGCCGAGTGTTTCAGTATGTTGCAGTATGTTTTAGTATGTTACAGTATATTTAAGTATGTTGCAGTGTAATTCAGTATGTTACAGTATATTTCAGTAGTTTACCATAAATTTCGGTATGTTGCAGTATAATTGAATGTGTTGCAGTGTATTTCAATATGTTACAGTGTATTTCAATATATTTCAGTATGTTGCTGTGTAATTCAGTATGTTGCAGTATATTTCAGTAGGTTGTCGTATGTTTCAGCATTTTACAGTACATTTCTGTATATTACAGTATAATTGAATGTGTAGCAGTGTATTTCAATATGTTACAGTATATTTCAGTATGTTGCAGTATGCTGCAGTGTAATTATGCATGTTGCAGTACATTTCAGCATGTTGACGTATGTTTCAGTATGTTACAGTACATTTCTGTATATTACAGTCTACTCCAGTGTGTTGCAGTGTATTTCAGTATGCTACAGCATATTTCACTATGTTGCAGTATATTTCAATGTCTCGCAGTATATGTCAGTATGTTGTCGTATGTTTCAGTATTTTACAGTACATTTCTGTATATTACAGTATATTTCAGTCTGTTGCAGTGTATTTCAGTATGTTGCAGTATGTTGCAGTGTAATTCAGTATGTTACAGTGTATTTCAGTATGTTGTAGTATATTTCAGCATGTTGCAGTACATTTCAGTATGTTGACGTATGTTTCAGTATGTTACAGTACATTTCTGTATATTACAGTATACTTCAGTGTATTTCAGTATGCTACAGCATATCACAGCTTGATTAAGGTCATCCTTCTACTGAATCAGTAATTTCATTGCTCTATTATAATTATATATGAAACAGTGCCCAACTCATAACTCAATCAATTTTGACTCTAGAAACAAAATTCAAAAACTATGTTGTATATCTTTTGCTGTTCTATTGGAACCTTTTTTAAAACTTTCATTTATGTCATCTCTTGCACTTTTATGCCCCAAAAACTACCAAATTTTGCCCATTTTTTCTCAAAAAAACATGGTCTCAGTGCCCGAAAAATAATTCAATCCATAATTAATATATCTTCGCAAAAATTGACCTATGAAGTGATAAGATATTTGTCTATTGGAACCTTTTCAAATTTTCTGCATAGCTTCAATAGAATAAGTGTAAACATGTAATTTATACACTAGTTTTATTAGAAATTTTGCTTCTCACTTAGTCTGCATGATTGGCTGAACACGGTAGAGCTGCGCTGCATCGTAGCCATCATAATGATTACAGGGAGCTCACGTGGCCTACGATTCATGTTGTGCGCGCCAAACCAAAGGGTTAAAGTTCACCTCTGCAGTAAAATAATTTGGCAGTATGAGACTGGTTATTATATTATAGTAGCTATAGTAGTTGGAATCATGGTGATGACAATGTTGTTGTACTGCCTACAGCCAATACCCTGTACAATGTGTAATCTACTTTGGATCTAGATTAATTAGTTGTAGTAAAATGAAGCAATTTCTGAAGTCTAACTAGGAAGCAGAGCTTCCAAGCTAGTGGCGTTCAAGTGTCTACTCTATAGTTTATATCCTGTATGTTTTTAGTCCAAAACAGTTTAGTAATTATACAGCTTGCATGAGAGCCCTTATAATGCTAATGAGAGGTAATAGCCACTATAAGTTTTTTAGCTTTTATGTGTGATTTCAAAGCACATTATTTTGTGGTTCTGTACAGCAATCTAAATTATATTAATAATATATTACTTGTAACCAAGCGTATTGTATTGTTAATGCAAAATATTAAAAAATTTCAGAGTCAACAAAAATTGTTGGAGGGAAATTTTAATCAATTGAGTAGTAATTGCATAACTTCATTTTAAAAATAATCTTATTACCAGTTGCATCAGTATACCAAGTATGAGGTATGTGTAGTGATGAGGATATTGAGAAATTAGACCCTATGTTGAGATGCAGCAAAAAAGTTTAGAGAGACTTTTAACCTGTTCTCAAATTAGCATATTTTGACAAATTTAGGCTGTTTAAGCTTTTCTACTATTGCACCTATGTAGGCAACTTTTCATATCATCGTAATACAATTCTGGTATGCTTGCAATTGAATAAGAAGTTTCTGATTGATACATAATTCTTGCATGTAGCAGGCTTGCAACAGCTGTAAGCCATTTTGCTAATGGCTCAAACAGTGGCCAGCCATTCATGTGCACTAATAAGGTGCTGCTATTTTTAGCTGAAATGAGCTCATGGTTTGAATTTAAATGCTATATTACTTGTCACTGATACGTAACTTAGTTGAGTTATTTTATAAAAACAGCTTTAAATAGTCAAATATGTAACCTTATTGAGCATGATGTAATGTCTATAATGAGTATTCAATTTACAATTTGTTTTAATACAACTGCATCTCAAATAACCATAACCATGGTGTTAGTGTATTTGAGTACATAGTTTCTGTACACATATACTGTTCATTTCCTTTACTTGCTTATAATAATTTATAGTGTTGGTAGCTTACTAGGTTTTGCACTTTCAGTCTACTAATTCAGTAAGGGCTTCACTACAGTTCAAACTTTCAAGTTAATGCAGCAGTATAATTATACAGACATCAGAAATGCTAAGCCTAGCTTGTTTGTATTGAAGACGTGACTTCTAATCTAATTAGGTTACAACTAAAGGAGTGGAGTATAGTTGTGGTATTATTAGGGGTGTTCAAAATTTTATCAATTATTTTTTTCTAAAAAAAGCAATAATAAAATAAATAAATAATTGTTTTTTTTAAGTAAATCAATATTTTTAAAACAATAATTTTAATTTTATATCAATGACTAAATCGCATGCTATCATTATAATGCTTTCAAAAAAGCACGTAGAACGTGTATAATTCACATCCACTCCTGGATAGGCTACCCTAGTCATTCCACAGCTGCAGTGCACTGCCTTCAAATAAACCGCTCTGTGTAATATCATACGTAGCTATAAGCGTTACTTATCTCGCCCAGATTGATGTGTTACTAGTAAAAGCTAGCCCAGTAAATAAAATATTCGATATTAAATTACAATCTGCAAAGTGAACGTGCCAACTGGCAATGGGATTATCATGATAAAATTGAGTGAAGAACATCTTTTACCTCTCGAACCTAGGATGAAGGTGTGTACTTTGATTAACTTTAGGAGTTTAACTTCAAGGGTAAGTGAGTACTAGTACTACTGCCTCCTTCAGCAAATTCACATATTTTTATTTTATATTGCTTGCAAGCAATAATTTAATAATTATACTTAATTTTATAGTATTTGTATAGTTGTACTATTAGTATATTACAGTAGGCCTATATACTGTGTATTACTATTACTATTATAACTGTATTATTATTACTATTAGCATTGTGCAGTATCACTAAACTTCCAAGTTTGAGTTTTATGTTCAATAGTCATAGTGATGTAAAACTAGATCAAAATTGTCAGTTGGTTTTATTATTATAATTATGTAATTAACTTTAAGAAAATTATCTAAATTTATTACTGGCCATAACTTTTTTCAAATTATTTAGAGTTCTGTGGTTGAGTATAGTCACATAGAAAATATATTTTTGCACTGAAAAGTTTCTGTTTAGTAATTCTAATTGTACTTATACTTGCAGCATACCAACTTACATTTACATTGAGTGACCAACTTAAAATATAAGCAATGCATATGTTTCAAAATAATTGTAGTCATCATGGCAGTCATATATAATGGAGAATTATTTGAAAAATGCAATCTCAAGGGAGAATTCAACGTAATAATTGTAATTATGAGCTGTGTCTTTTAAAAAGTTACCAGCAGCTTTTATGTAATTACGGTATAAGTAGATGTTACAAAATATGGACTATTATAGTACTAACTGTGGTGTATGAGCATGTTAATTCAAATTGAAAATGTCGGAAATTACTTTTGCATGTATTGAGAAAACTGGTATTTGTATTTTAGATGAAGTGGACTACTAGATGATCAGGTTTTGTCAAAGAAATGCTAGTATGTCTACTCAGCACATCATTTCTATAATGTCAGCTGCAGCTCTTATAGGATCTTTAGATTCTCTACTCCACTCTACTCTTTTTTTTTATCCAAAAAGGATAATACTCTACAATTGACACCTATATATCTCAAGACTCTACCTGTGGAAATAGGACTTTTATCAAAGGATATAAAAACTAAAATTAAACTTAAAATAATTGCCAGGACTAATTACCCTAGCAATGTGTCTTTTGGTTAGGCTTTTGCAGCTTGATTTTCTGTAGATTCTGCTTCTTTACAAAGTCAGTCTTGCCATTATTCATTATTTCGTGTTTGAGAAAAATAATTAAGGAACTAACCTATTATTTCCCTCATGTTTGTAATATGCTTATAGGATGTATTGCTATAAAAAGGCCTGACTTATTCCTTCACAATAGTTCACAGCTGTTATACTTTCTACATGTTCAATTTATTTATTGAACTTGTTACTTCTATGCCTAATCATATGTATATAAAATAATTATGTTATGCTTTAAGATCCACACTGATTTTTGTTGTGATTTTTAGTAATGACTACTTGGTGTTTAAATAAATTTGGTTGATTTGTTCCACATGCTTAAATTCTTAAGTCAATTCTTTTTATGGAATAATATATCTGCAGTATCAAAATATGGCAGATAGGCTAATGCATTGCTAATATTTGAGCTTATTAAATGACACCTATCATGGACTGGAAAAAATCTGAATCCACAATGGATATCTTTTATTTTATCTTAAGGAGGCTTTCTTTTCAAAATCTCAATACTTGCCTAGCTGAGATTAAAACTTTTCATCTTGACTTTTTCACTCAGGCAAGCATGGTGTCAGTCAGTATAACTAGACACAGCTTTTTCTATTAGATGCTAAATTTAGAAACATAAAACAGTTGATAATCTTGGCTCTGAGTTGGTACACAAGTCCATGATATCATGCTTGAGTGAACACTGCGTTAGCAGTTGCCAGCAGTGCCCAGTAGCCCAGTGTTGAGCACCAAGATGTAGCTCATAGTCAATTTGGACATTCATCTAGAAGCCATGTAGGCTTGACAGGACTCTTCAGAGTTTAGACTGTATACAACAGGAAGCAAATAGAATATTTATAGCACAGGCTCACGTTTTAATCTTTTATATATAAGTTTCAACTCACTTCAATGAGTGTTGATTAATGCTTATACTAGTACCAAAGGGACAACACAAGTACTATAGCTTTATTAGAAACTTGCAGCAATCAAATCCTTTACCCAAACTCAAAGCAGCCGAACAAAATACTGCATATCTGCCCCTTACAGCTGCCAATAAATTCGCACACACATAACTATCTTACCTATGCTAAGCTATTGGGCTGTCTGTAACTGATAGTAAGAGTCAGCACTAAGAAGTCAATTTTAGCTTTTAGTTGGTGCAACTAAAAATGATTTTAATATTAAAGGTATTATTGGTTTAAGGTCAGTCAATAGTATTGAGCAGATATATATAAATAGTCTAGCCTGAAAACACTATGTTTTGAGAAATGAGCATATCTCTAAACTATTTGTTGCATCTGCATTCTAAATTATTTAAATAATATCTGCATTATCATTTCAAAAGTTATAATCAATAATTATTTCATTAGACTAGCCAAATAGATAAATATTGAGTAAAAGTATAAACATTTAGCTTGCTTGCAGAATCTGAAATAGTTTTACATTGTTCGCTGAACAGAAGTTATGAAAATCATCTTCCTTTGTACATCAAGTATATTGTACATGAAATGAACCATGCACTAGCCTGTTGTAATAATAATGTGATGCTGAGGCGTGCCACGACCACATGCTTGCTCAATAGATAGTGATAATAGTTGCAATGGAAATATAGGCGCAGCCCTAGCTAATGTGATGGTTTGTTGGCAATTGTTCAACCTCATGCTAAATTATAACAAGTAGGCAATACGCATGCCGCCCACAGAGCATTAGCATATAGGAACTGAGACTAGATTATGAGATGAATTTTTGCTTGGGATGACCTTAACTATGCTGTGATTTCAGTATGTTGCAGTATATTTCAATGTGTTGCAGCATATTTAAGTATTTTCCGAATGTTTCAGTATGTTGCAGCATATTTCAATGTGTTGCAGTGTATTTCAATATGTTACAGTGTATTTCAGTATGTTGCGGTCTATTTCAGTATGTTACAGCGTATTTCATGTGTGTTGCAGTATGTTGCAGTATATTTCAGTATGTTACAGTATATTTCAGTATGTTACAGTACATTTCCGTATATTACACTATATTTCAGTGAGTTGAGGTGTATTTCAGTGTGCTAGAGCATATTTCAGTATGGTGCAGTGTTTTTCAATGTGTTACAGTATATTTCAGTACATTACCGTATATTTAGGTATGTTGCTGTTTATTCCAATGTGTTGCAGTGTATTTCATTATGTTACAGTGTATTTCAGTATGTTGCAGCATGTTGCAGAATATTTCAGTATGTTGCAGTGTATTTCAGTATGTTGCAGTATGTTTCAGTATGTTACAACATAATTCAGTATTTTGCCGTACATTTCAGTGTGTTACAGTATATTTCGGTATGTTACAGTATGTTTCGGTATGTTCCAGTATATTTCAGTATGTTTCAGTATGTTTCAGTGTGTTGCAGTATATTTCACTGTGTTGCAGTGTATTTCAGTATGTTGCAGTGTGATTCAGTATGTTACAGTATATTTCAGTATGTTGTCATATGTTTCAGTATTTTACAGTACATTTCTGTATACTACAGTATACTTCAGTGTGTTGCAGTGTATTTCAGTATGTTGCAGTATGTTGCAGTGTAATTCAGTATGTTCCAGTGTGTTTCAGTATGTTGCAGTATTATTCAGCATGCTGCAGTACATTTCAGTATGTTGACATATGTTTCAGTATGTTACAGTACATTTCTGTATACTACAATATACTTCAGTGTGTTACAGTGTCTTTCAGTATGTTGCAGTATGTTGCAGTGTAATTCAGTATATTACAGTGTATTTAAGTATGTTGCAGTCTATTTCAGTATGTTACAGTGTATTTAAGTATGTCGCAGTATGTTGCAGTATATTTCAGTATGTTACAGTGTATTTCGGTATGTTGCAGTATATTTTAGTAGTTTGCAACATAATTCAGTATGTTACCATAAATTTCGGTTTGTTGCAGTATATTTCAGTATGTTCCAGTACATTTCAGTATGTTGCCGTATGTTTCAGTATGTTACAGGACGTTTCTGTATATTACAGTATACTTCAGTGTGTTGCAGTGTATTTCAGTATGTTGCAGTATGTTGCAGTGTAATTCAGTATGTTACAGTGTATTTCAGTATGTTGCAGTACATTTCAGCATGCTGCAGTGCATTTCAGTATGTTGACGTATGTTTCAGTATGTTACAGTACATGTCCGTATATAACGATATACTTCGATTTGTTGCAGTATATTTCAGTATGTTGCAGTATGTTTCAGTGTGTTGCAGTGTGATTCAATATGTTACAGTGTATTTCAGTATGCTACAGCATATTTCACTATGTTGCAGTATATTTCAATGTTTCGCAGTATATTTCAGTATGTTTCAGTGTATTTCAGTATGTTTTTAGCATATTTAGGCACTTTTTAGCACATTGAGGCACTTTTTAGCACATTTAGGCACTTTTTAGCACATTTAGCCACTTTTCAGCGCATTTAGCCACTTTTAGCACATTTAAGCACTTTTTAGCACATTTGAGCACTTTTCAGCACATTTCGGGACTTTTTAGCACAATTAGGCACTTTTTAGCACATTTAGGCCCTTTTAGCATATTTAGGCACATTTAGGCACTATTAGCACATTTAAGCACTCTTTAGCACATATAGGCACTTTTAGGCACCTTTTAGCACATTTAGGCCCTTTCAGCACATTTAGGCATATTAAGACAGTATTAGCACATTTAGGCACTTTTCAGCACATTTAGGCACTTTTATCACACTTAAGCACATGTAGGCACTCTTTAGCACATTTAGGCACTTTTAGGCACTTTTTAGCACATTTAGGCACTTTTAAGCACTTTTAGGCACTTTTAGCACATTTAGGCACATTTAGGCAATCATTAGCCCAATTAGGCACATTTAGGCACTTTTTAGCACATTTAGGCACTTTTAGGCACTTTTTAGCACATTTAGGCCCTTTCAGCACATTTAGGCACATTAAGACACTATTAGCACATTTAGGCACTTTCATCACACTTAAGCACATTTAGGCACTCTTTAGCACATTTAGGCACTTTTAGGCACTTTTTAGCACATTTAGGCACTTTTAAGCATTTTTAGGCACTTTTAGCACATTTAGGCACATTTAGGCAATCTTTAGCCCAATTAGGCACATTTAGGCACTTTTTAGCGCATTTAGGCACTTTTAGGCACTTTTTAGCACATTTAGGCCCTTTCAGCACATTTAGGCACATTAAGACACTATTAGCACATTTAGGCACTGTCATCACACTTAAGCACATTTAGGCACTCTTTAGCACATTTAGGCACTTTTAGGCACATTTTAGCACATTTAGGCACTTTCAGGCACTTTTAGGCACTTTTAGCACATTTAGGCACATTTAGGCACTCTTTAGCCCATTTAGGCACATTTAGGCACTTTTTAGCATATTGATGCACATTTAGGCACCATTAGCATATTTAGGCACTTTTTAGCCCATTTAGGCACTTCTTAGCACATTTAGTCACTTTTTATCACATTTAGGCACTTTTAGCACATTTAGACACGTTTAGGCACTTTTTAGCACATTTGGGCGCTTTTTAGCACATTTAGGCGCTTTTAGCACATTTAGGCACATTTAGGCACTTTTTAGCACATTTAGGCACTTTTTAGCACATTTGGGCACTTTTCAGCACATTTAGGCACTTTTAGCACTTTTAGGCACTTTTAGGCACTTTTTAGCACATTTAAGCATTTTTTAGCACATTTAGGCACTTTTAGCACATTTAGGCACATTTAGCCACTATTAGCACATTTAAGCACTCTTTAGCACATATAGGCACTTTTAGGCACCTTTTAGCACATTTAGGCCCTTTCAGCACATTTAGGCATATTAAGACACTATTAGCACATTTAGGCACTTTTCAGCACATTTAGGCACTTTTAGCACACTTAAGCACATGTAGGCACTCTTTAGCACATTTAGGCACTTTTAGCACATTTAGGCACATTTAGGCACTTTTTAGCACATTTGGGCACTTTTCAGCACATTTAGACACGTTTAGGCACTTTTTATCACATTTGGGCACTTTTCAGCACATTTAGGCGCTTTTAGCACATTTAGGCACATTTAGGCACTTTTTAGCACATTTGGGCACTTCAGCACATTCAGGCACTTTTAGAACATTTAGGCACATTTGGGCACTATAAGCACATTTAGGCACTTTTAGGCACTTTTGAGCACATTTAGGCACTCTTAGGCACTTTTCAGCACATGTAGGCCCTTTTAGCATATTTAGGCACATTTAGGCACTATTAGCACATTTAAGCACTCTTTAGCACATATAGGAACTTTTAGGCACCTTTTAGCACATTTAGGCCCTTTCAGCACATTTAGGCATATTAAGACACTATTAGCACATTTAGGCACTTTTCAGCACATTTGGGCACTTTTAGCACTTTTAGCACATTGAGGCACTTTTTAGCACATTTAGGCACTTTTAGGCACTTTTCAGCTCATTTAGGCTTTTTTAGCACATTTGGGCACTTTTTATCACATTTAGGCACTTTTAGCACATTTAGGCACATTTAGGCACTTTTTAGCACATTTTGGCACTTTTAGCACATTTAGGCACATTTAGGCACTTTTTAGCACATTTAGGCACTTTTAGGCACTTTTCAGCTCATTTAGGCTTTTTTAGCACATTTGGGCACTTTTTATCACATTTAGGCACTTTTAGCACATTTAGACACGTTTAGGCACTTTTTAGCACATTTGGGCACTTTTCAGCACATTTAGGCGCTTTTAGCACATTTAGGCACATTTAGGCACTTTTTAGCACGTTTAGGCACTTTTTAGCACATTTGGGCACTTTTCAGCACATTTAGGCACTTTTAGCACATTTAGGCACATTTAGGCACTTTTTAGCACATTTGGCACTTTTAGCACATTTAGGCACATTTAGGCACTTTTTAGCACATTTAGGCACTTTTAGGCACTTTTCAGCTCATTTAGGCTTTTTTAGCACATTTGGGCACTTTTTATCACATTTAGGCACTTTTAGCACATTTAGACACGTTTAGGCACTTTTTAGCACATTTGGGCACTTTTTAGCACATTTAGGCGCTTTTAGCACATTTAGGCACATTTAGGCACTTTTTAGCACATTTAGGCACTTTTTAGCACATTTGGGCACTTTTCAGCACATTTAGGCACTTTTAGCACATTTAGGCACTTTTAGGCACTTTTTAGCACATTTAAGCATTTTTTAGCACATATAGGCACTTTTAGGCATCTTTTAGCACATTTAGGCCCTTTCAGCACATTTAGGCATATTAAGACACTATTAGCACATTTAGGCACTTTTCAGCACATTTAGGCACTTTTAGCACACTTAAGCACATGTAGGCACTCTTTAGCACATTTAGGCACATTTAGGCATTTTTTAGCACATTTGGGCACTTTTCAGCACATTTAGACACGTTTAGGCACTTTTTAGCACATTTGGGCACTTTTCAGCACATTTAGGCGGTTTTAGCACATTTAGGCACTATAAGCACATTTAGGCACTTTCATCACACTTAAGCACATTTAGGCACTCTTTAGCACATTTAGGCACTTTTAGGCACTTTTTAGCACATTTAGGCACTTTTAAGCACTTTTAGGCACTTTTAGCACATTTAGGCACATTTAGGCAATCTTTAGCCCAATTAGGCACATTTAGGCACTTTTTAGCGCATTTAGGCACTTTTAGGCACTTTTTAGCACATTTAGGCCCTTTCAGCACATTTAGGCACATTAAGACACTATTAGCACATTTAGGCACTGTCATCACACTTAAGCACATTTAGGCACTCTTTAGCACATTTAGGCACTTTTAGGCACATTTTAGCACATTTAGGCACTTTCAGGCACTTTTAGGCACTTTTAGCACATTTAGGCACATTTAGGCACTCTTTAGCCCATTTAGGCACATTTAGGCACTTTTTAGCATATTGATGCACATTTAGGCACCATTAGCATATTTAGGCACTTTTTAGCCCATTTAGGCACTTCTTAGCACATTTAGTCACTTTTTATCACATTTAGGCACTTTTAGCACATTTAGACACGTTTAGGCACTTTTTAGCACATTTGGGCGCTTTTTAGCACATTTAGGCGCTTTTAGCACATTTAGGCACATTTAGGCACTTTTTAGCACATTTAGGCACTTTTTAGCACATTTAAGCACTTTTAAGCATTTTTAGGCACTTTTAGCACATTTAGGCACATTTAGGCAATCTTTAGCCCAATTAGGCACATTTAGGCACTTTTTAGCGCATTTAGGCACTTTTAGGCACTTTTCAGCACATGTAGGCCCTTTTAGCATATTTAGGCACATTTAGGCACTATTAGCACATTTAAGCACTCTTTAGCACATATAGGAACTTTTAGGCACCTTTTAGCACATTTAGGCCCTTTCAGCACATTTAGGCATATTAAGACACTATTAGCACATTTAGGCACTTTTCAGCACATTTGGGCACTTTTAGCACTTTTAGCACATTGAGGCACTTTTTAGCACATTTAGGCACTTTTAGGCACTTTTCAGCTCATTTAGGCTTTTTTAGCACATTTGGGCACTTTTTATCACATTTAGGCACTTTTAGCACATTTAGGCACATTTAGGCACTTTTTAGCACATTTTGGCACTTTTAGCACATTTAGGCACATTTAGGCACTTTTTAGCACATTTAGGCACTTTTAGGCACTTTTCAGCTCATTTAGGCTTTTTTAGCACATTTGGGCACTTTTTTATCACATTTAGGCACTTTTAGCACATTTAGACACGTTTAGGCACTTTTTAGCACATTTGGGCACTTTTCAGCACATTTAGGCGCTTTTAGCACATTTAGGCACATTTAGGCACTTTTTAGCACGTTTAGGCACTTTTTAGCACATTTGGGCACTTTTCAGCACATTTAGGCACTTTTAGCACATTTAGGCACATTTAGGCACTTTTTAGCACTATTTTGGCACTTTTAGCACATTTAGGCACATTTAGGCACTTTTTAGCACATTTAGGCACTTTTAGGCACTTTTCAGCTCATTTAGGCTTTTTTAGCACATTTGGGCACTTTTTATCACATTTAGGCACTTTTAGCACATTTAGACACGTTTAGGCACTTTTTAGCACATTTGGGCACTTTTTAGCACATTTAGGCGCTTTTAGCACATTTAGGCACATTTAGGCACTTTTTAGCACATTTAGGCACTTTTTAGCACATTTGGGCACTTTTCAGCACATTTAGGCACTTTTAGCACATTTAGGCACTTTTAGGCACTTTTTAGCACATTTAAGCATTTTTTAGCACATATAGGCACTTTTAGGCATCTTTTAGCACATTTAGGCCCTTTCAGCACATTTAGGCATATTAAGACACTATTAGCACATTTAGGCACTTTTCAGCACATTTAGGCACTTTTAGCACACTTAAGCACATGTAGGGCACTCTTTAGCACATTTAGGGCACATTTAGGCATTTTTTAGCACATTTGGGCACTTTTCAGCACATTTAGACACGTTTAGGCACTTTTTAGCACATTTGGGCACTTTTCAGCACATTTAGGGCGGTTTTAGCACATTTAGGCACTATAAGCACATTTAGGCACTTTCCATCACACTTAAGCACATTTAGGCACTCTTTAGCACATTTAGGCACTTTTAGGCACTTTTTAGCACATTTAGGCACTTTTAAGCACTTTTAGGCACTTTTAGCACATTTAGGCACATTTAGGCAATCTTTAGCCCAATTAGGCACATTTAGGCACTTTTTAGCGCATTTAGGCACTTTTAGGCACTTTTTAGCACATTTAGGCCCTTTCAGCACATTTAGGCACATTAAGACACTATTAGCACATTTAGGCACTGTCATCACACTTAAGCACATTTAGGCACTCTTTAGCACATTTAGGCACTTTTAGGCACATTTTAGCACATTTAGGCACTTTCAGGCACTTTTAGGCACTTTTAGCACATTTAGGCACATTTAGGCACTCTTTAGCCCATTTAGGCACATTTAGGCACTTTTTAGCATATTGATGCACATTTAGGCACCATTAGCATATTTAGGCACTTTTTAGCCATTTAGGCACTTCTTAGCACATTTAGTCACTTTTTATCACATTTAGGCACTTTTAGCACATTTAGACACGTTTAGGCACTTTTTAGCACATTTGGGCGCTTTTTAGCACATTTAGGCGCTTTTAGCACATTTAGGCACATTTAGGCACTTTTTAGCACATTTAGGCACTTTTTAGCACATTTGGGCACTTTTCAGCACATTTAGGCACTTTTAGCACATTTAGGCTTTTTTAGGCACTTTTTAGCACATTTAAGCATTTTTTAGCACATTTAGGCACTTTTAGCACATTTAGGCACATTTAGGCACTATTAGCACATTTAAGCACTCTTTAGCACATATAGGCACTTTTAGGCACCTTTTAGCACATTTAGGCCCTTTCAGCACATTTAGGCATATTAAGACACTATTAGCACATTTAGGCACTTTCATCACACTTAAGCACATTTAGGCACTCTTTAGCACATTTAGGCACTTTTAGGCACTTTTTAGCACATTTAGGCACTTTTAAGCACTTTTAGGCACTTTTAGCACATTTAGGCACATTTAGGCAATCTTTAGCCCAATTAGGCACATTTAGGCACTTTTTAGCGCATTTAGGCACTTTTAGGCACTTTTTAGCACATTTAGGCCCTTTCAGCACATTTAGGCACTTTTAGCACACTTAAGCACATGTAGGCACTCTTTAGCACATTTAGGCACTTTTAGCAACATTTAGGCACATTTAGGCACTTTTTAGCACATTTGGGCACTTTTCAGCACATTTAGACACGTTTAGGCACTTTTATCACATTTGGGCACTTTTCAGCACATTTAGGCGCTTTTAGCACATTTAGGCACATTTAGGCACTTTTTAGCACATTTGGGCACTTCAGCACATTCAGGCACTTTTAGAACATTTAGGCACATTTGGGCACTATAAGCACATTTAGGCACTTTTAGGCACTTTTGAGCACATTTAGGCACTCTTAGGCACTTTTCAGCACATGTAGGCCCTTTTAGCATATTTAGGCACATTTAGGCACTATTAGCACATTTAAGCACTCTTTAGCACATATAGGAACTTTTAGGCACCTTTTAGCACATTTAGGCCCTTTCAGCACATTTAGGCATATTAAGACACTATTAGCACATTTAGGCACTTTTCAGCACATTTGGGCACTTTTAGCACTTTTAGCACATTGAGGCACTTTTTAGCACATTTAGGCACTTTTAGGCACTTTTCAGCTCATTTAGGCTTTTTCAGCACATTTGGGCACTTTTTATCACATTTAGGCACTTTTAGCACATTTAGGCACATTTAGGCACTTTTTAGCACATTTTGGCACTTTTAGCACATTTAGCACATTTAGGCACTTTTTAGCACATTTAGGCACTTTTAGGCACTTTTCAGCTCATTTAGGCTTTTTTAGCACATTTGGGCACTTTTTATCACATTTAGGCACTTTTAGCACATTTAGACACGTTTAGGCACTTTTTAGCACATTTGGGCACTTTTTAGCACATTTAGGCGCTTTTAGCACATTTAGGCACATTTAGGCACTTTTTAGCACGTTTAGCACTTTTTAGCACATTTGGGCACTTTTCAGCACATTTAGGCACTTTTAGCACATTTAGGCACATTTAGGCACTTTTTAGCACATTTTGGCACTTTTAGCACATTTAGGCACATTTAGGCACTTTTTAGCACATTTAGGCACTTTTAGGCACTTTTCAGCTCATTTAGGCTTTTTTAGCACATTTGGGCACTTTTTATCACATTTAGGCACTTTTAGCACATTTAGACACGTTTAGGCACTTTTTAGCACATTTGGGCACTTTTTAGCACATTTAGGCGCTTTTAGCACATTTAGGCACATTTAGGCACTTTTTAGCACATTTAGGCACTTTTTAGCACATTTGGGCACTTTTCAGCACATTTAGGCACTTTTAGCACATTTAGGCACTTTTAGGCACTTTTTAGCACATTTAAGCATTTTTTAGCACATATAGGCACTTTTAGGCATCTTTTAGCACATTTAGGCCCTTTCAGCACATTTAGGCATATTAAGACACTATTAGCACATTTAGGCACTTTCAGCACATTTAGGCACATTTAGGCACTTTCAGGCACTTTTAGGCACTTTTAGCACATTTAGGCACATTTAGGCACTCTTTAGCCCATTTAGGCACATTTAGGCACTTTTTAGCATATTGATGCACATTTAGGCACCATTAGCATATTTAGGCACTTTTTAGCCCATTTAGGCACTTCTTAGCACATTTAGTCACTTTTTATCACATTTAGGCACTTTTAGCACATTTAGACACGTTTAGCACTTTTTAGCACATTTGGGCGCTTTTTAGCACATTTAGGCGCTTTTAGCACATTTAGGCACATTTAGGCACTTTTTAGCACATTTAGGCACTTTTTAGCACATTTAAGCACTTTTAAGCATTTTTAGGCACTTTTAGCACATTTAGGCACATTTAGGCAATCTTTAGCCCAATTAGGCACATTTAGGCACTTTTTAGCGCATTTAGGCACTTTTAGGCACTTTTCAGCACATGTAGGCCCTTTTAGCATATTTAGGCACATTTAGGCACTATTAGCACATTTAAGCACTCTTTAGCACATATAGGAACTTTTAGGCACCTTTTAGCACATTTAGGCCCTTTCAGCACATTTAGGCATATTAAGACACTATTAGCACATTTAGGCACTTTTCAGCACATTTGGGCACTTTTAGCACTTTTAGCACATTGAGGCACTTTTTAGCACATTTAGGCACTTTTAGGCACTTTTCAGCTCATTTAGGCTTTTTTAGCACATTTGGGCACTTTTTATCACATTTAGGCACTTTTAGCACATTAGGCACATTTAGGCACTTTTTAGCACATTTTGGCACTTTTAGCACATTTAGGCACATTTAGGCACTTTTTAGCACATTTAGGCACTTTTAGGCACTTTTCAGCTCATTTAGGCTTTTTTAGCACATTTGGGCACTTTTTATCACATTTAGGCACTTTAGCACATTTAGACACGTTTAGGCACTTTTTAGCACATTTGGGCACTTTTCAGCACATTTAGGCGCTTTTAGCACATTTAGGCACATTTAGGCACTTTTTAGCACGTTTAGGCACTTTTTAGCACATTTGGGCACTTTTCAGCACATTTAGGCACTTTTAGCACATTTAGGCACATTTAGGCACTTTTTAGCACATTTTGGCACTTTTAGCACATTTAGGCACATTTAGGCACTTTTTAGCACATTTAGGCACTTTTAGGCACTTTTCAGCTCATTTAGGCTTTTTTAGCACATTTGGGCACTTTTTATCACATTTAGGCACTTTTAGCACATTTAGACACGTTTAGGCACTTTTTTAGCACATTTGGGCACTTTTTAGCACATTTAGGCGCTTTTAGCACATTTAGGCACATTTAGGCACTTTTTAGCACATTTAGGCACTTTTTAGCACATTTGGGCACTTTTCAGCACATTTAGGCACTTTTAGCACATATAGGCACTTTTAGGCATCTTTTAGCACATTTAGGCCCTTTCAGCACATTTAGGCATATTAAGACACTATTAGCACATTTAGGCACTTTTCAGCACATTTAGGCACTTTTAGCACACTTAAGCACATGTAGGCACTCTTTAGCACATTTAGGCACATTTAGGCATTTTTTAGCACATTTGGGCACTTTTCAGCACATTTAGACACGTTTAGGCACTTTTTAGCACATTTGGGCACTTTTCAGCACATTTAGGCGGTTTTTAGCACATTTAGGCACTATAAGCACATTTAGGCACTTTCATCACACTTAAGCACATTTAGGCACTCTTTAGCACATTTAGGCACTTTTAGGCACTTTTTAGCACATTTAGGCACTTTTAAGCACTTTTAGGCACTTTTAGCACATTTAGGCACATTTAGGCAATCTTTAGCCCAATTAGGCACATTTAGGCACTTTTTAGCGCATTTAGGCACTTTTAGGCACTTTTTAGCACATTTAGGCCCTTTCAGCACATTTAGGCACATTAAGACACTATTAGCACATTTAGGCACTGTCATCACACTTAAGCACATTTAGGCACTCTTTAGCACATTTAGGCACTTTTAGGCACATTTTAGCACATTTAGGCACTTTCAGGCACTTTTAGGCACTTTTAGCACATTTAGGCACATTTAGGCACTCTTTAGCCCATTTAGGCACATTTAGGCACTTTTTAGCATATTGATGCACATTTAGGCACCATTAGCATATTTAGGCACTTTTTAGCCCATTTAGGCACTTCTTAGCACATTTAGTCACTTTTTATCACATTTAGGCACTTTTAGCACATTTAGACACGTTTAGGCACTTTTTAGCACATTTGGGCGCTTTTTAGCACATTTAGGCGCTTTTAGCACATTTAGGCACATTTAGGCACTTTTTAGCACATTTAGGCACTTTTTAGCACATTTAAGCACTTTTAAGCATTTTTAGGCACTTTTAGCAC